>JZKD02S1828059.1:29678-39938 GCA_000966675.3 Picea glauca | reverse complement strand
TAGTTCAAACACTCTAAAATTTGATGATGTTGTTGGTGTTATCCTTAGCGAGGAAATGCGATGGAAAAGAACAGTTGATACATCAGGTAATGTGTTAAACATGGAGAACAAGGGCAGAAAAAATGATAGACGAAAGGGCTTAAGGAGTTGCAGGAATTCTAGGAAGGGTAGATCCAAATCCAGATTGGGAAAGATAGAGTGATGGAAGTGTGGGAAGAAAGGACATCTGAAAAAAGACTGCAGAGCTCTAAAGAAATAAAGAGATGGACAACAAGAGAAAAATCAAGAAACAAATGTAACATGTGATGTGTTACAATATGCTTTGATTCTTTTTGTATATAATATTTATGAGTCTTGGGTAGTAGATTTAGGGGCTTCATTTCATGCCACACCCCATAGGAAACATTTTCTAGATTATGTTCAAGGTGATTTTGGACAAGTTCATTTGGGTGATGATGCACCATGCATAATTGTTGGAATTGGAAAGGTAAAAATAAAGCAAAGGAATGGAAACCAATGGTTGTTGAAATAGGTAAGACATGTTCCATATATAAGGAAAATAATAATTTCAATGGGGCAGTTGGCAAGTGAAGGTTGTATATCCATATTTATAGATAAGGTGTGGAAGGTCACCAAAGGATCACTGATGATAGAAAAATGAGAGAAGGTAGGTACATTGTATTTATGTATTGGTAATGCTGGTCCTCTTCTATCTATTTAGCTTCTACAGGACTGGATACAACACTGTGGCATCATAGGCTTGGACACATGAGTGAGAAGGGGATGCATACACTTCACAAAAGAAATTTTTTGCCAGATCTTAAACAAATTGATTTGGATTTCTGTGAGCATTGCGTTTATGGAAAACAAAAGATAGTCGGATTTCTCAGAGTCAGAAAAGAAAAGAAGCGTGAAAGTTTAGAGCTTATGCATATAGATGTATGGGGACCAACTCATGTATCATATCTTGGTGGATCTCATTATTATGTTACTTTTTTTGATGATGCAACTAGAAAAACTTGGGTTTATTGCATTCGACAAAAATCTGATGTTTTTGATACTTTTAAAAAATGGAAAGATTTGGTTGAGAATGAGACAGGAAAAAGTTTTAAGGGTCTCAGATCAGACAATGGAGGCGAATATTGTAGAAAGGAGTTTGATGATTATTGTTCATACCATGGGATTCTTAGAGAGAAGACAGTTCTAGGAACACCACAAGAAAATGGTGTGTCAGAAAGGATGAACATGGTAATCATGGAGCGTGCAAGGAGTATGAGATTGAATGATGGTCTTCCCTTATAGTTCTGGGAAGATGTTGTAGATATTGTTGTTTACTTAATAAACAGAGGACCTTCAAGATCTTTGGATGGTGGAATTCCAGAGGAGGCATGGACATGTAAAAAGGTAAACTATTCTTTTTGAAGACTTTCGGTTGTGAAGCATTTGTCCATATTGATAAAGAAAATAGAACAAAGCTTGAGGCAAAATCCAAGAAGTGTACCTTTATTTGATACAGTGTTAATGATTTTGGTTATCGCTTATGGGATTATGAAAATCACAAAATAATTAGGAGTAGATATTTCATATTCAATGAGAAGGTAATGTACAAAGATCGGGTGCAGGGAAAGATACAAGAAAAAGAAAAAATGGAATACACAGTGCTTTATGAGATCAATGAAAAATAAATTCCAAAGGTACCATAAAATCAAAATGTACAACAACAAGAGCAATAAGTACCTCAAGCTCCTGCAAGTTTTTTTAGAAGATCTACCAGGTTAAGTAGACCCACTTAATGATACTCTCCTTCATTATATTATTTATTGTTGACTGATTTTGGTGAACTATAATGTTATGAAGAGGCAATGCAGGTGGACACTAAAAATAAGTGGGAGAAAGGCATGACAGAGGAAATGGATTCCTTGGTAAATAACCAGACTTGGGATTTGGTTCAGTTTCCTGTAGGAAAAAAAGCATTGTAGAATAAATGTGTTTACAAGTTGAAGGAAGAAGATGGAGGCAAAAATAAGTACAAGGCTAGACTTGTTGTAAAGGGATTTGCACAAAAGAAAGGTATATATCTTGATGAAATATTTTCTCCTATTGTTAAAATGACTTCAATTATGACTATTTTAAGTCTTATGGTAGTAGAATATTTTCATATTGAACAATTAGATGTAAAAACAACTTTTCTCCATGGGGATTTAGAGGAAGAGATTTATATGTAGCACCCACAGGGGTATGAGGTCAAAGGGAAGGAAAATTTTGTATGCAGGTTGAAGAAGANAAGACTTTCGGTTGTGAAGCATTTGTCCATATTGATAAAGAAAATAGAACAAAGCTTGAGGCAAAATCCAAGAAGTGTACCTTTATTTGATACAGTGTTAATGATTTTGGTTATCACTTATGGGATTATGAAAATCACAAAATAATTAGGAGTAGATATTTCATATTCAATGAGAAGGTAATGTACAAAGATCGGGTGCAGAGAAAGATACAAGAAAAAGAAAAAATGGAATACATAGTGCTTTATGAGATCAGTGAAAAATAAATTCCAAAGGTACCATAAAATCAAAATGTACAACAACGGGAGAAATAAGTACCTCAAACTCCTGCAAGTTTTTTTAGAAGATCTACCAGGTTAAGTAGACCCACTTAATGATACTCTCCTTCATTATATTATTTATTGTTGATTGATTTTGGTGAACTATAATGTTATGAAGAGGCAATGCAGGTGGACACTAAAAATAAGTGGGAGAAAGGCATGACAGAGGAAATAGATTCCTTGGTAAATAACCGAACTTGGGATTTGGTTCAGTTTCCTGTAGGAAAAAAAGCATTGTAGAATAAATGTGTTTACAAGTTGAAGGAAGAATATGGAGGCAAAAAGAAGTACAAGGCTAGACTTGTTGTAAAGGGATTTGCACAAAAGCAAGGTATAGATCTTGATGAAATATTTTCTCCTATTGTTAAAATGACTTCAATTATGACTTTTTAAGTCTTATGGTAGTATAAGATTTTCATATTGAACAATTAGATGTAAAAACAACTTTTCTCCATGGGGATTTAGAGGAAGAGATTTATATGCAGCACCCACAAGGGTATGAGGTCAAAGGGAAGGAAAATTTTGTATGCAGGTTGAAGAAGAGCTTGTATGGCCTAAAGCAAGTTCCAAGGCAGTGATATTTGAAGTTTGAAAGGTTTATGACAGAACAAGGTTATAGTAGATGTCATTATGATTACTGTGTTTATTTTAAAAGGCTAGAAAATGGAAGGTATATTATATTTCTATTGCATGTAGATGACATTCTTGCTGCAGGTTCTAATATGCAGGATATAAATGTTCTCAAGAAGAAATTAGATAATTCATTTGCGATGAAGGATTTGGGTGCTGCAAAGAAAATACTTGATATCAGAATAACAAGAGACAAGAAAAATTGCAAATTGACATTGTCTCAAGGTGAGTACTTAGAGAAGGTGTTGGAGAGGTTTAGAATGTAGAATGCAAAACTAGTTAGTACACCTTCCACCATCCATTTCAAATTAACTAAGGAAATGTGTCCTAAGACACATGAGGAGATAGAATACATGTCCAGGGTCCCTTATTCATCAACAGTTGGTAGCTTGATGTATACGATGGTTTGCACAAGACTAGATATTGCACATGCGGTGGAAATTGTGAGCATGTATATGAACAATCCAGGTAAAGAACATTGGGAGGAAGTAAAGTGGATTCTCAGATATTTGAGAGGTACTGCTACTCATGCATTATGTTATGAAGGTTTAGACATTGTTCTACAGGGATATGTTGATTCGGATATGGAAGGTGATAAAGTTAGCAAGAGGAGCACCACACGGTATGTTTTTACTATAGGTGGAACAACAATAAGTTGGATTTCAAAACTGCAAAAGGTTGTTGCACTTCCTACAATAGAGGTAGAGTATGTTGCATCTATAAAGGATAGTAAAGATATGTTTTGGTTACATAGGTTTATGGATGAATTGGGAAAGAAGAAAGATAATAGTAGATTGTATTGTGACAGTGAGAGTGCCCTTCATCTTGCAAATATCTCAACTTTTCATTCGAAGACTAATCATATACAATGGAGGTATTGTTTCATATGATCCGTTTTGGAAGATGGACATTTGAAGTTGGAAAAGATACACGCTATCCATAATCCTGCAAACATGTTAACAAAGGGAGTGACCAGGGAGAATCTAAGTTCCTTCTTATTTTTAGTTGGTCTTCAAGAATGAAGGTGAAGATGAGAAATTTTCCAGGTCCAAGAAGGATCATAATCCAACAAATACAACAACGATGGATTTGTTGAGATCAGTCTCCAAGTGAGAGATTGTTGGTTGTGGAGCCTAATTATCTTCATGATTCAGAGGTCTTTATTTTCAGCCGTGTTTATACCCCATGAATACTTTACACCCTGGAATACTGTACACCTCTCCACGTGGGGAACTATAGGGAGGGATTTCCCCTTCTGTGGGGTCCGAGGAAAAGCGGGCCCCCGAAGGAAAAATTGCCTTGTAAATGTATATTGTAATTTCATAGTAAATATTGACCATTCATTATAAGGTCGCAGATATAACAGTAGAAGATTTGTTAGGGTTTTTTTCCCTAGAAGGAAACCCTCTTTTATGAGGGAAATGTATTGTGGCTATGTATCATTGTGAATATTGTACTCTAAGTGAGGAGAATGCGAGAGAAAGAAGAGGAAGTTACAACGGGTGTGTTGTAGGTTGTATCCCTTCATTTGATGGATAATAATAAAGGAAGGAACTAACAATTTCTCTGGTGGACGTAGCCCACACTGGGTGAACCACGTATATCTTTGTGCCTACTTTATTGTGTATCTTCTGTGTTTTATTTACACAGTTTTTTTTTATTTCTCTGTTATCCTGTTTTTCTAATAGCGGGGCTTATGAAATAAATGATCAAGCAATAAATGCTTATGTGGCCCCACAAAATATTGAATGCTAAAAATGCCACAACTATGGACACATAGCTCAAAATTGTAGAAGTGTGATAAAGCCTCCCAAAATTGTAGAAGTGTGATAAAGCCTCCCATGAAAGAATATATTGATGACAGAGACAAGAAGGTTTGGAGAAGAAGTGAAAAACAAGAGGAGCAGATAAATGAAGAACAAGTCCAAGGAATCATACTTTCAGGATTTATAGAAGCACAAGATCATGATGAATCTACAAGAAAAGAGGAAAGTGTATAAATTCAAGTAGTGGATGAAGAAGATGTCAAAAACCAAGGATGATGATATAATTCAATAAGAGAATGAAAAGGAAGATGTATTCACAGACGAAGAGGAAGATTACATTGCATCATAGCAGGTATTTTTTTGATCCATACGACTTGGAGACTCCCAAGTAATATGAATATTGGACAGGGGGATTCTATATAGTAGTTGATACATATCAGAGAACCATCTTTAGAGCAACTTACAGAGTTCAAGTAGACATATTTAGAACAATGAGTTAAAGAAGCAAAGTGACAGATGAATCAACATTGTGGACAATTGATTAGTAGATTTGGATAGATATATGATAGTGGATGAGAGCATGGTTTTATAGATTTGGTTCATGGATTTTGTTCAGAGAGTCATTCAGAGAGTGGTTCATAGATAATGGAATATTATCATAATGGATGCTAATGATACAAGAATTTTTGAATGCTTATTCTTGAATGCTTTTTATATATGCCAGTTGATTAGTCAAGGAAGCACCAATGGACAATAACTCCAAAAGGTAGCAGGTATAGGAAGATATATATTTATCTACATAACAACGTGCATAGATTTCATCAAAGAGAGATATATCCATAAAGGAATATCAGTAGCATATAGACAAGGAGAAATACCCACAGTGGAAGCTTTTATTTTAACTAGGATTGGTTAGAGCAGGTTTAGTGTTAGATCGACATGGGGAGTTAATAATTTTTCAAAGGGAGAGAGAGAGAGAGAGAGAATAATGAGAGGCTTGAATATAGGAGGAGAATCCAAAATGAAAATGTAGACAGGGGGAGCATCCCTAAGGAGAGTTGTGTCAAGGGAAGAAGCTCCAAAGGGAGATACCCTTTCCCATTGATGTCAAAGGGGAAGAGATAGAAACATTGATGAGGAGTGATGATCACATGGGGAGCATGAACATGAGTATTTCCATGTCTAAGCATTACCATCAATGTTGGTGTTTCCATCAATTCCAAAGGGGGAGATTATTGGACAATTGGTTTAGACAGTTCATTGTCATTGATGCCAATCTTTGGATAGTGATGTTGGAGATCGATGTAAGCCCTTAGAGATTGATTTCAACCCTTGGAGAAGTCTGGTAGCATAAAGGTATGATTAAGGGACCCAATTTTGGTTGAGGTATAAAGGTATGAATATCAATAAATATGCAAGTAAGACTATCATGAATGGATAGTACACGTCATGTAATTCCCGATGATATGTGCTATGTGACATAATTCCTCATGGTTAGGGAGATATGGCCTTGAGAAGTTGGAGAACCCCTTAGAGTATTATAGAATCCCCTAGAAGGTCAACAAAAAGTCAAATATTCTAAAAATCTTCTAGAGAGTCTTTAAGAAGATTCCTAGTCAAAGTGGTTGCGAAGAGAAATTATTTAAATAATAAAGTGGTAAAAGTTGTTGTAAAAGAAATGAATTAAATAATGAAGTGGTTGCAACAAGAAGGGTATAGGAGTTATGTGTTGACTAATTAAGGAAAGTTAGTTGCAGCAAGAAAGTGGGTTAGCCCTAGAATATGGAGAAAGGGGTAAAGCAATTACAAGGAAACTTCTAGAGGAAGGCACTTGCCAAATTATAAATAAGAGAGAAAGGGAATCCTATTAGCACCTACCTACCTATTGAACATTATTGAATATCTATTTTTTGAAAGGTTGTTTGCACGTATACATTGACAAATATGAGAAAGCGTAGGTCTGAGGCAGTGAAGGTCTGAAGGAAAGAAAGGTTCGTAGTTGTAGAGAAAGTGAATGAAACAATGTTTCAGAGGTTATCCACAAGCCACATGCATAGAGAAGTGTGGAAATCTGTGGGCTGTAGTGGAGGAAAGAGTGGATACCCATGAGCTATATAAAGGGAAAGCATGAATATGTGGAAAGCGAAACAAAGAAGATACTTGTTCCAGGTTGTAATATTTGAGGAGAGATTGTGGGTTTGTTGATTTGAGATCTGAAGCATCAAGTCAGTTACAGAGTGTAAAGGTATGTCTATATGTTTATGAGGTTATATCTTAGTGATGTCGAGGAGCATGCTTGAGGCATGACTTTGTGAGGTTTGGTTTATTCCCTCTGGGATGTATGGTATCTGTTGTAGAAGTATGATTTGAGGCAGATCTGTTGAGGCACATTGTTGGTGCATTTAACTTGGTCTTATTGGCATATATTGTGGTTAATTGTGAGAGGCATTTGTTATTAGTATTGGTATATGAGTGGCTAATGAGTGGTACATGGTTGAGGCCATATAATAGTGAAGTTCTGAAGCATGGTTTGATGTAAGGGTTTATGGTTTTCAGTTTATGAATGGTATGATGCGTTGCTAGAGGCCCTTTTCTGGTTAGCTTAGTGTATGTTCTTGTGCATGGTTGATGCACTTGTTGTGGTATGTGTTTGTACTTGGATGTGATTGGTACATTCTTTGTAGAGGCATGTGTGGGTGATAGTTGTGAGGTTTTATGAGTAGTTTTTTTTTATGCACATCATGGTGCTATTATGCATATGGTTGAGAGTGGTTTTGGTGATTGGATATAGTTTGGTTGATGAGATTATTGGTATAGATTGTTGGTATAGATTGTTGGTACAGGTTGTTATAGGTTTCTGGCACAGGTTGACTTGACATGATTTACAGTGACAGTTTGACAGAACAGAGACAATGATAGTGAGATTGGGTGATTTGTGGTAGTCCACAAGTTGCAGTGAGGATAGACGTGGACATCCATGAGTTGCATTTAAGAAGGGTGTGGATACCCACGTGTTTCAATATAGATAGGTCGTGGATTTGAAGGAAAGAAATTGATTCAGTGAGAGTCATAGGTTGTTCACTTTTGGAATTTATATTTCAGGGAGGTTAGACGGGGCAAGGAAAGGGGGTTGTATCTTCCTTCCAGTTGGTGCCAGAGAACTCAGGGAGTTGGAGCTTCCTTCAAGTTGGAGCCTGAGAACTAGGTGGTTGTAGACACCTTCCAGTTGTAGCCGGAGAACCTAAGGGGTTGTAGCCTCCTTTTGGGTGGAGCCAATGAATTAGGGAGTTGGAACTTCCTTCAGGATGGATCCTGAGAAACTAGGGGGTTGGATCCTCCTTCTGGTTGGAGCTAGAGAATTGGAATTTGGTGCTTCCTTGAATACAATTCTTGACATACAAGAAAATAATTATGTGTTTTTTTCCCGCATTGGTTTCCATGTAAATATTGGTGTATTGTGAATTGTGTGGATTTGTTCATTATTGTTTATTATGCACTGATTGATGTTAATGTTTATGATACAAAAATATACTGATGATGAAATGATTGAATAAGTTAAAGGAACATAGATTGTGTTAAAAAGTGCTATAATTTCTCATTATTGATTCACCCCCCCTCTTAGTAATCCAACAGTTATAATGAGGAGTGAAGGGGTCATATCCTGAAAATAATAAAGATATTTCCTAGCAGTCATTCAAAATATGATTGAGGTGTTGCAGCCCACAAACACCACTTGAGTGGAAAAACCTAGATTTGGCCACTAATCTACCTCGATCAAGCACGACATTTAGATTTTTGGCCTAAGAAATGGGTCATGAGATGGATGTTTTCCAATAGTTGGGTGACTCAAGTAGGCACGCATAGAACAACCAAACCTCGACCTTTGACCCTTCATGGGTATCCCCCTACCTTATGGTGTAGGAATGTTTGATTTATAGTATTTAAGATCCATATTTTAGAACTTCTAAGTTTCAATGAGAAATGATAACGGGAGGTTATTTGAATGCCTATCCCTAAGATCTTAACTTAGACTACTAATTTCTTGTGTGCTCCTCTTGTGGAAGTTAAAACATGAGTTGTTTAATGGTTTCTTTTAGGATTTGAAATGGGGTGTGAGATTGGGGTCATGGAAAAACCTCATTGATTAAGATGGTGTGGAAAATTTCCAATGTTAGAGATCATCTTTCTGATTCTCTGAGATCGCTTATGGGTGTGGGGAGAAGAGCATAATATGACTCCAAATATACGATATAAATTTTTAAGTATGTGGTGAGGTAATTTTGTGAGCAAGAAGTGACGGAGTCAAATGATTTTCAATAAGTTAAGTTTAATATTTTTAGCATGTGTACATTGCTTGGTCCTTTACAAATCTTGTTTAAATATAACTTACTAAGTTTCAAGACAATCCTTGTGAAATTTTGAAATCCCTAGATCACTAGCATGGTGGACATGTGGTTCCTTACTCTGGATCCTTCAATCTTCCTAGAATGTTATATAATATAATAAAACTTTGAAATTCTCCCTAGATTGTAGACATGTGGGAATGTATGGGCCCTTACAAATCCTTCAAACTTCCTAGGTTATTTTTTTTTTTAGAAGCCTTGAAACTGTCATAATATTAAAACGTGTGGGCATGTATGGGACCTTACAAATTATTTAAGATTATGTTTCAAAAAAGAAAACTAAGAGGTATTGACCTCTCCTATTTGTTTGACTGATTAAAGGGAGATGGAGTTTCTTAAGATATCCTTTTTTTTATTTCCCCAGATTACTCAAATGAGTAAGGGAAATATCATATTCAAAGATATCAAAATAGCCCCCTAGTCTCGATTTAGTGTGATGATTGTAAAATAAAGCTCAATTTTGAAGTTCAAATGCTATACTAAGCCATATGTGTGGCAACAAAGAAAGGGAAAGATGGTATGGTTCTTTTTTTACCCCTTTAGATGTCTATGTGTGGCTAAGTACCTATGCAAGAAAGAACTCTAAATCTACCTTTTATGGATTTACAAAGTGTTGAAAAAGAAATCTAAAACTACTTGGTGAAATTGAGATCAACAATCCTTACAATCAATGGAAAAGAATACTTTTGTGTGGATGTTAGTTCTGGCAGTCACGCTTAGCGTGCATTCTGTGTAGTTTGCATGAAAATAAAAGAGGGGAAATGTGTATCTATAATATTGGCTCATGTTAAGCCCTAATATTGGCTCATTACCCCTTAATTGGGGCATATTATATTAGTAATGTTATTTTATTTATGTC
>JZKD02S1828059.1:7774-21517 GCA_000966675.3 Picea glauca | reverse complement strand
TGAAGAGACATTCGCTCCTGTATCTAGATACACTTCGATCAGAACCATCATAGCTCTTGCAGCTAAGATGAAGTGGAAGCTGCACCATATGGACATAAAGATAGCTTTCCTGAATGGTGTCATTG
Source organism: Picea glauca (assembly GCA_000966675.3). Classification (NCBI taxonomy): domain Eukaryota; kingdom Viridiplantae; phylum Streptophyta; class Pinopsida; order Pinales; family Pinaceae; genus Picea; species Picea glauca. Next base: position 21,392 of record JZKD02S1828059.1, on the reverse strand, counting down.
AAGAGGAAGTGTATATAGAGAAACCCCAAGGATTTGAGGTTGAAGACAGGAAGTCTCATGTCTGCAGATTGAAGAAATCCTTATACGGATTGAAGTCGAGCTTAGGCCGTATAAGGCTTTCTTCAAGGAAGGTCGTATAAGGATGGCCATATAGACAGTTTATTAATGAGCTTAGGCTTTACCAAGAGTAAAGTAGACTCTAACCTCTACTTCAAAGTCATGAATAATGAGCCAGTAATCTTACTGCTATATGTGGATGACTTATTCTTAACTGGAGAAGAAAATCTTATCACCGAATGTAAAAAGAGACTTGCCTCGGAATTTGAAATGAAATACCTTGGCCTAATGCATTATTTATTAGGTCTTGAGGTATGGCAGAGTCCTGAGAGGATCTTCCTTAACCAAGGGAAGTATACGGTTGAAATCCTGAAGAGATTCGACATGTTGGAGTGCAAGCCCATGAATACACCCATGGAAGCGAAGTTGAAGTTGTTGGTCGATACTTCGTCAGAGTTGATTGATGCCACACTATATAGACAGATTATTAGATTGCTGATGTATCTGATGAACACCAGATGGACATAAAGACATCTTTCCTGAATGGTGTCATCAAAGAGGAAGTGTATATAGAGTAACCCCAAGGTTTTGAGGTTGAAGACAGGAAGTCTCATGTCTGCAGATTGAAGAAAGCCTTATATGGATTGAAGCCAAGCTTAGGTCGTATAAGGATTTCTTCAAGGAAGGTCGTATGAGGATGGTCGTATAGACAGTTTATTGATGATCTTAGGCTTTCCCAAGAGTAAAGCAGACTCTAACCTCTACTTCAAAGTCATGAATATGAGCCAGTAATCTTACTGCTATATGTGGATGACTTATTCTTAACTGGAGAAGAAAAGCTCATCACCGAATGTAAAAAGAGACTTGCCTTGGAATTTGAAATGAAATACCTTGGCCTAATGCATTATTTCTTAGGTCTTGAGGTATGGTAGAGTCCTGAGAGGATCTTCCTTAACCAAGGGAAGTATACGGTTGAAATCCTGAAGACATTCGACATGTTGGAGTGCAATCCCATGAATACACCCATGGAAGCGAAGTTGAAGCTATTGGTCGATACTTCGTCAAAGTTGATTAATGCCACAATGTATAGACAGATTATTGGATCGTTGATGTACCTAACGAACACCATACCAGACATTTTTTTTTCCATGAACACCTTGAGTCAGTTTCTGGTAGAACCCAGACATGTTCACCTAGTGACTGCAAAACATGTGATGAGGTACCTTAAGGGTACAATAGATTGTGGTCTCAGCTATGATGGAGATCATGATTTTACATTGAGTGGATATACTGATGCAGATTGGGCAGGAAGTGTTTCTGACAGGAAAAGCACTTTAGGATGTTGTTTTAGTTTGGGATCAGCCATGATCTCGTGGTGGAGTAGGAAGCAATCTAGAATTGCTCTCAGTACAACAGAAGTAGAATACATTGTTGCATGTTCTGCCAGTTGCGAAGCTATATGGCTTCGAAAGTTGCTAACCGACCTATTTGACTTAGAGATGAGAGCAACCTTGATTCTATGTGACAACTAGAGCTACATAAAGATGACAGAGAACCCTGTATTTCACGACAGGTCGAATCACATAGAGATTCATTATCATTACATCCATGACATGGTGCAGAGAGGAGCCTTAAAGCTCCAGTACATTAGCACAGATGAACAGGTTGCTTATGTGTTGACCAATCCACTATCTTGTATAAAGTTTGAGTACTTTCAAGATAAGCTTGGTATAGTCAGAAAGGACCCTCCTCGAAAGGGGGAGTAGATGTTGTGATGAGACATCTCTTGCTTCCGACCTGATGGTTGTGATGTAAAGTAAGATGATGTGATATGACTAGTACTATGCTTCCAGCTGGATAGCTGTGATGTAAATCCAATCTAGTATCCTTCTTCCGACATGATGGTTGTGACATAAAGAAGGATGAGTACCTTGCTTCCGACCTGATGGTTGTGACGTAAAGCAAGATTATGTGTGACAAGTACTATGCTTCCGACTGTATAGTTGCGACGTAAAGCAAGTCTAGTTCCCTGCTTCCAACCTAATGGTTGTGATGTAAATCAGGATGTGTAACTTGCTTCTGACCTGATGGTCCTGACGTAAAGAAAGATGATATGATGAGACTAGCACTGAGCTTCCAGCTAGATAGTTGTGACATAAAGCCAGTCTAGTATCCTGCTTCTGACTTGATGGTTGTGACGTAAAGCAGGATGAGTATCTTGCTTCCAGCTTGAGTGTTGTGATGTAAATCAAGACGATGAGATGAGACTAGTATTGTGCTTCCAGCTTGATAGCTGTGATGTAAAGCCAGTCTAGTATCCTTCTTCCGACCTGATGGTTGTGATGTAAAGCAGGACGAGTATCTTGCTTCCATCTTGAGTGTTGTGACGTAAAGTAAGACGATGAGATGAGACTAGTACTATGCTTCCATCTTGATAGCTGTGACGTAAAGCCAGTCTAGTATCTTGCTTCCAACCTGAGTGTTGTGACGTAAAGAAAGACATTGAGATGAGACGAGTACTGAGCTTCCATCTTGACAGCTGTTACGTAAAGCCAGTCTTGTATTATGATGATCCATCCTTGTGTTCTGATGATGATGATGTATCAATTTTTATACTAATACATATTGATGCAGATGATGATGGCATTCCTTTGAGAATGATGATGTTGTCGATGAAGAAAACTTCCGATGATTTATAGATACGCCAGACAGTGTTCCAAGATGATATTGATGATGTTGTCCTCTCACCCACTTGATGTTGTTGATGATGTTGTCCTCTCACCCACTTGATATTGTTGATGATGTTGTCCTCTCTCTCTCTCTCTCGCATGATGTTGTTGAAGAAGGTGTTGAAATAATGTAACTACAAAGAGTATTCTTATTATTATTTGATATATTATTCATTGGATCAATCCCCATTGTGGATTGATCATGTCGGCTATTGTAAAAGGACCAAATTCCCTTTTGAGGATTGGTCAAAAGATAATTGTAATAGGCAGAATAAGAAGTTGTCCCCATAAAATATTAAAGGGGAGTTGAATTATAATAAAGGTGGCTATAACCACCCAGTTGGAGAAGTCGGCCCTGCCAGTGAAGAGACATTTCACATGTGCCAGTCTAATATAAATAAGGAGGCTAGTGCCTCACTTAGACACAACTCACTTGCTCATTTTGAGAGACAAGTTTCAGAATTACAGAAGAAAGAGAGAGCGTGGCGCATCTTTGGGAGAGGAACTTTTGTTTTAGTTTGAGTTATCTCTTGGCATTGTATTGGCTATCTATAATAAGGAAGTTTTGCTGGGTTTTCTTCCCCTATACGGTTTCCCAGGATAAATGTTGTGTCTCTTGTGATTGTGTATTTCTCAGTGATCTTGTATTATGCTATTTTTATCTATTGAAATGAAAAGAACTATAATAATGGCTTAAACATTAACATTTTGGAGTCTTATCATGGTACACTTTGACCTAGAAGTGGTTGAGGCCCAACCAACTACATTAATGTGTCATTTCCACATCATCATGGGTTCTTGTAGAGATGACCACAAAGACTATGCAGTTTGTGCATTCAATGGTGTGTTGGCTTGCCTAGATGTGCAGAAGAAAGCTTTGGGGAGATTGCACTGAAATTCAAGTAATATTTGCATAGTTTTTATTGTTGGATAGGTTATGTAAATTCTTGAGGTATGCTTGATTGATATGTTTTGTTGGTACTTTATTCAACCATTGCATGTATTGTTGTGAGAAATTTTTCAGTGATAGAACATGGTTATCTGGAAGCCACCCCCTAGATTTGAAATTGATATGGCGATTTCCCCCTCATTTCTTGCTCCCCAATTATTACTACTCCAACAGTTCAAGGAGGTCGAGGAACATTATTCCATTTCTAAATAATTCAAGAAAAGGTACACCCAATTGATCAATGCATCTATTGAGCAAGTTTGCATCCCATCCCACATCTTCAACAGGTATGAACATCATATTTGATTTACATGTAACTTTCATAATGTGGTGATCTTTCCCTGCACAACTATAAGAAAAATGAAATTCGTGATTCCCTTCTGTATTATGGAGAGAGATATTATATTGGGAGTTGAATAGTGGCCGACCCAATACCAACCTCCCTTATCAGATCTACAATTTGAAGTTGAAATCAGGACACAAAATTCTCAAGGCCAGTTCCATATTGGAACTGAGGGAAATACGACAACAATAGATCCAATGCATACAGAATCTCACCACATGAGTGGGTCTGATGTGGAAACTATCACAACCAAAAATAGAAAGAGGTTTTCCAAGACCCATACCCCATCTCAGATCAACATTGACTCTAGGTATGACCACGATCCTTCACCTCCACCGCAACCAATCTTAATTGTATAGGAAGCCACCTTGCTTTCATATTTGTCCGAACCTCGCTCCGGGGCTAGTAAACATTGGCATACGACCTCCCATAAGAAAACCAATGAGGGTTCTCCCAATCAAATATGTTTGGTTACAAAATTGATGAAAGAAATGTGTGCACAGTTAGCCAGACAACAAATCTCCCACAATGACATGATCAGAAAGATGCATAGTATGGGCCAACAATTTAATTTTCCCTCCTTAATAGAATCTCCATATTCATCTAATCCATCCCTCGAGATTTCAGGAGCCAGTCCTCATCAAGTGCTCAGTTTCAATCCACTCATGATTGACCATTTAGTCTTGGCCAGAACTGAACTATATTTGTCACAAGTCCCTACAATGGACTTCCAAAGATTTATCACTTCCATGGTCGATGAGCTCGGAGAACACTAGCAATCCATCAACCAAGAACAGGCCCAATTATGCCTCCACTATGAGAAATAGAATTCCAGTCATGATGCCATGCGATCCCAATTACAATAGGAATCTCATGTGTGTCAGGAAGTTGAAGAGGCTCAAAAAAATTTACAATACTTACACATGGATGAAGTCGCTGCACATGCAAAAAATCAGGGCCAATATGCAGTTGTTCTTAGTGACCACGTCGACATGGTCACCACTCTCAATGAATCCTAGTCCCAAGTTTCCCTACAGGCACCAGTGAAACCAGATATTCCATCTATGTAGAAAATGAAAGCAGTCGTCGAGCACGTTCAGGGTCTGTAGTCATATAATCATAAACTTTAGGATCAACTACAATAACTAACATCGGGGGAGACCTCCATCCAATGGCATATTGCTTGGGCTGTAACCTTCATTCAAGAGATTCGAAACCATTACCAAGGGTTCATCAAGATGGTCACTCAAAGCTTCAACTTTTGGGATCATTTACAAATCCCTCTTGAGCTCATGACTCTCTATGATTTCACTTGCACAATAGAGGATAAAGTCTTGCAACATAAATGGGATGTGGGTTCAATACCTCCCAAAGAGTGCATCGATGAAATGCATGTCATTCCCACATGAATGAAGGAGATCACTATTGTTAGGGCTAAGCAAAAGAATATTTGAGAGTTGATCACTTCGATGGTCGAAAAGGCCCTGGACTAGTACACTCATCTTTCCGACATACATGTTTCTATTGCCCCCCTCGTTAAGAAAATCAACATCACATACCCGACAACCTCTCAGGTCACAACCATAAAAGTCGTAATGGTGAAGTATGAGTGATTCATTCTTCTAGCAAAAAAAAATCCATCAATTTGGATACCATGAAGGTTCCAGACTGAATGAAAGGAAGGATAAAAAATGAATTAGTAAAAATTGGAGGAGGATGGATTGCATCTGTTGGCGGTCTTTTTCAACAAGACTAGAACCACAGGTCTCCCTCAGTAAGATCCCTTTTTATCTTTTTTCAAACTTTCTAAGTATCTTGTACTATGGAATAAGAAAGGTGGAAAAAGGAAAATACCATCCATAGAGTGAATGGAGCGATAATATTGGTTGTATAACTTGTTATCTATTTTATGAAAGTTCGAAGGAATATGAAGCGACACATAGATGAGGATTTGTGAGCAGCGAAGGGGAAATTGTGATTGTGAACAATATTAATAAGGAAACCAGAGCATGAGAATAATGGATGGTATGAAAGGAAGATAGAACACCAAAATATTCTCGTGTTTTCAATGTAATTTTTATTAGCCAACCTGTCTATAAAGTGTACGAGGGAAGGGATAGTTGAAATGATCAAATCGTAACTATAGCCTTGATAGTTACAGATATTGAAAAGGATCTCTTGTGCCTTATAAAAGAGAGCTCCATGTAATAGACTAAGAATTTTTCCCATTGTAACATTGATGATACTACTATTTCATGGAATAAAGAGTAGAAGAAATTTGGCAATCATAAATGATGTTCTATGATATATGGGAATGTTCTACATGTATAATGGATTTTTTACAATTTCTTGAATAATATCTCATATGAACTAGTTCTCTGTATGTTTTTCAAGTTATTTGATGTATATGGTTACTAATAGATATAACATTAATGTTATATAATTGATCTGCAACTATTTGTGATTAAATCTATGGCTTTATTATTTTAATAGATTGTTGGTTGATGTGAACTCTTTATACAATCAGTAATACAAATTTATGTTATATCTATCTTTTAGTGTTTCTCCTGCATTGGATAGGATAGAAGTAATTAGATTAAACAATTCACATTTTATTTAAATTAGATTAGACTTAGTTTAGTTAGATTTTTTTGGTGGATAGAGTGTTTCCTTTCCCCTTCTATTTTTCCAATCCTTAATGGCAACCAGATCCACATACTAGTCGGGAATGCTATCCCAAATGAGAGTAGGTCTAATTGTGACTTGCCATTAGGCATTATCACTTACCTGCTTGACATGCCATTTGGACGCATCAACACTTAGTAGCATATTTTTTGGGACTATTATAGACTTTGTTTGAGATTGTTTGTTATAGATAGAAAATTACAATTGATATATGAACCGTTACACACACACACACATACACACAAGTTAATCTTGACCAATTTGTCCTTTTAGCTCACTCTACACTAAAGTTAAACATATCCAGAAATAAATTTAAGAAGGAAATTTGGGAGGAAATAGTTACAAATCTTCAGTTGCCTACCCATGTCTTGTAAAAAGAGAGGAAGAGAACCTAAGAAAGAAGACAAAAAAATGAGAGTTGGTATTGCTTATGTTTTTACACTACATTTGCTCAAATTTCATTCCTAACAATTGTTGGTGATGACAACAAAGCTTACAACTAAGGTACATCATTAGGGTGAAAGTGAATTGTATTTCCTTTCAAGGTAAAATTCGCTCATTTTTTGTCAAATATGTATTTTCTTACAAATCTTATGACTAACACTATCGTGACTACATATACCCTTTAGACAACTTGAGTGTGGAATCAATAGAACTTTTCATTTTCTATTCCTTCACCCTACTTGTATTTTGATTGTCGTACAAAACATATGGTTTTAGAAACATTATGTTTACCAAGAGCCAAACCAATTTCTGACAATCATTTAGGTTATTTGGCTATAAAATAATTTTTTATCATTAAAAATATTTTTGAGCATACCTGCAATTCTCTTTTTCCATTTATATTATTTCAAATTTGGTTTTATTGTTTTACTGCAAAAGCATGTTTCTTTCTTTTTCTTATTAATGATAACATTTTGTATATAATCTTACATACATTTTTTATTTTAGCATCAACTGCATGAATTTTATTTCCATAGTTTTATTTCTTTTAGTATTCTTTTGCTCCCTTGATAGTGATAGTTTTATTTTTTCATATAGTTTTGTTCATTTCAATAGTAGTTTAATCTTCTAATATTTAAAAAATAATATTTGTTTGTGGTATACTTAGAAAAAATGATTATAATTGAAGGCTATAATGAACTACTAACCTAAGGTATGTTCTAAAATTAATTTGTAACACGTAAGAAGTATCTAGTACCCATAAGGGGAAAGTCTCCATTAATTCCACTAACATATCTAATGAGTAGTTGGTTAGGGTTCTAAGCACAACTTAGGTTTCCATCCCCATATTCCTCCCACCTAGCCCTGCATGAGTGTTGTTTCATGTTGTTGCTTGAATTTCCACTTTAAGCATCAACATATTTTATTATTGAAACTTTGTTTGGTTTTTCCTTTATAGAATGGAAATAATGCATGATTTTGATTTCTTAAGTAATCATTAAAAATTGATCATATGGTGTTGGTGGAAGCTTAGATTTATCAACATGAATTTCAAGAAGGGAAAAGGTCAAAGAAGAAGGAAATTGAGAAACCTACCACACTAGAATCCAATTTTGTCTTTCAATGGCACTTCTCCCAACATTGATATTCCATTTAACTTGACATGAGGAAATATTTTTGAAACATATCAGAGAGAATTTCTACCACAAAAATTCCTTCCAATTCTCCTAAAAATAAAACAAATGATCTTTCATGTATAAACTACATGGTACAACTCTCTCAACTACATATAATTTCAACTAGGCCATAAGTTTTCCCTTTCTCATAAATGGTACAATGCTTAGTCCAAAGAGAATACACTAAGGAATGGATCATATAAAAGTAGTGGAGGATTGTGCCATACACCTTGCACACTCTCAAGAATATTAATAAGCTTCCACCACCTAAGACAAATTGGGATAAGGCCTTTTGTACAAGGATTTTCTATCAAGGATGACCCAATCAAAGTGATGGAAAGTTGGTGGGACGAAGGGAGGACCTTTTCGAAACACCCATTCCAATTGAATTCTACCTCTCACTTATAAGACTAGTAAGTATAGTGGTCATGCTTATGAGGAAACATACTTGCATTTACATGATTGTTCATTGTCTTTGTTACATTAATTAGTAAACCAAGGTGATGCTTCGTGGAAAATATTTTCAAAAATCTAAACACAAATTTCAAGAAATGTTTTAAGGAAAAGAATGAGAAATCCTCCCAATTCCACATGGCTTCATTTATATTGGATGTTGTATGTGTTATAAGTTCTATACTAAACTTTAATTACATGTGGCATCCCTCTCTACCTCCTCTCTTGAACCATTACTAGAAAACTTGTAAATAGAAATGTTTGGAACAATATGAACATCTTTGTGAAGGATTTCTAGCTCCCCTTTATGATCTCATATTTCATAAACCATACTCATGGTATTTTAGGAATCCATAGTCATGATGGAATTAAGTGGTGATTGACATATATAACAAGATGATGGTTATATGTGTATCTACATCAACACTTCAACTTCAAACATTTTACCTAAGCATGTTTTGGACAAATCGGTGCTAGGGGAGATATATTATTAGACAACTAAATTTAGATCTAACATCAAGTTGAAAGAAAACAAGAAGGGTATGCTCCCACCATACCCTATCACTATTGGAAATTATACTCTAATAGATTTTGCAACAAAATTGGTAGAATCCAACCAAATCAAATTCTAAAAATCACAATTTGGTGCTTTTAAGGTCCATTGTTTGTTGAATAAGATATTTTACCATTTCAAGGAGTAAGTCTGGGCCTATACATACTTCCACCATGATTCCCAAAGGAAGAATCATGTAAATGTTCCTCAAAATTTTCTTTTAGTGTGGTTAATAAAGTAGGAAGTAATGGACAAAGAGAGGGCCAAACAAAAATTTCTTAGGTCTATGTTAGAGACTATACAAGAGAATTCAATGGATGGATCAGACCCCATATAATGATCTACAAGGCCAAAGGTTGTGCTCATATAGTAGACAAAAATCATCCAAGGCCACATAAGACAACAAGTTGGGATAAAATAATAGAAAAGAGTCAACAAAGCCGAAAGAATTTACTAAATTCGACATCGTAATTGGTAGAAAAGGACAAAACATTTGCATAACAAATAGAGGTTCTCAAAGTTACATAATGTTATCACTAGAAGTCACCTCCAGATTGCGTTGGAGGTAAGCCCAATACTCATCAGAGTTTTATGTCACAGGTTGGTTTTAAAGAGGTCAAATGGGCGCAGACTCAAGATGATATCATTTTAACTCAGAAATCTAGACTAGCATGCATAAGCAATTGAGTTCTGGAATCAACTTCAATCAGTAAGTTGGAGTAAGGGTGAATAGAGGGAAGACTTTGGTGAGGAGAGTGTAGAGGTTTGTTGTGGACATCAGGTCATCCAATAGCCTAAGGAGGAAAAACTTAAACACAAGATCCTCTTAAATTCAAATCTCAAAGAAACTGAAAGAAATTATAACAACACTATAATCAAACATTCATCATAATACAGTTACAACAATCCATGTGAATCAGTCATTCATGAACTTTCTCAGTATCAAAGGAAAATAAGATGGAGTAAGAAAGTTGTCTTAGATTAACCAAGATGTCTCAAAAACAAATACATAACCAGAGAACCAGTGTTCTCCATCAAAATATTACAATAGCAGGGAGCCTAGCTCAACCATTCGACCTTAACAAAATATCAAAACTGTCTATAAATACCCAACAATGCTGCAACCACTAAGAGTGTGATCGGACCACTGCCTTCAAAGCCTTCAGTTGGTGCCTTCTCTGTTAGATTGTGTAGGTTTGCGAATTTCAGACGCGAGCCAGGCGCAATTATGTGATTTACAAGAAAAATTTCCCATAAGGAAGCTTAAGATCATCAACGTGCCTCCATGGCTGCGCTCTGCAACACTTTCCATTTATGGGGTGAGACGAGGTCTCAACTGTCGCCCCCAATATTCAATAACTACCTTCATCGAGATCGGGACAAGACCTGACACTCATGAATGTTTCCAGGCGGTGCCATATGAATTTTTTTTAGTCAATCCCGACATCTCGAGGCCAAGCAAATCTCCTTATGTGACCAATACGAACGCTTTTGGAATCTCGAGCTTTAGGCGCCAACTCCTTATTCATCGCTTCTTTGTGCTTATGACCTCAGGCCATGACTTGGCACTCATCCCATATGATGCTTTGGGATTTCGCGCTTCGAGAGATTTCACATTACTTGACTAGAGATTCCCAGATGCCTGAATGACGAAATCTCTCCTCTCATATTGATGGTCGAATATGCTATGCATCCAACAGTCATGATTGCTTCCTTAAAAACCTGAGTCACCAATCATGCTCTGGTTGCTTACCTTTCTTCTTGGGCCCACCTCCTATGTGACCTCGGACTGTGACTATGGGCCCAATTCCTGGGCGCTTCACGATTTCGCGCTTTGGGATATTTCACATTACTTTACTACAGATTCCCCGATGCCCGAATGACGAAATCGCTCCTCTCAGATCGACGGTCGGATATGTTATGCATCTGATGGTCACAATTGCTTTCTTGAAAACCTAAGTCACCAATCATGCGTTGGGTGCTTACCTTTATTCTTGGGCCCACCTCCTATGTGACCTTGGGCTGTGACCATGGGTCCAATTCCTGGGTGCTTCACAACTTCACATTTCGGGTGTTCGGGACTTCGGCGCTTCGAGAACTTGGCATGTTCCTCGTTTCAAAACTCCCAAAGTAAAAATTTCGGAGTGACATATCTGATGACGCATGGTAGTTTGGATTCGGATGGTCGAGATCTACTTCAGGACTTCGAGACTTCGACGTTTTTAAATGTGAAACATGAAGAGCTTCTCGCAGGAAAATTCCCGAAGTGAGAGATTGGCTGCTACGTGTCCCTGCTGAAGGATGGTCCAGAGTCACTTCAGGACTTCGGGCTTCGGCCCTTCGGGATTTCTAATAAATTCTCATTTCAAATCTCCTGAAGCTCATTTCCCCGAAGGCTTGGATCAACTGCCACCTGTCCCCTTTAAGATCAACGACTCATATTCACTTCAAGGCCTTTTGTTTTGGCTCTATACTCTGCACAAGTTCTCACTCCTGAATGTCTGTGAGCCGTTGATCTGGACCATTCCCAGAATCTTCGACGCTAAAAGATTTAAAACTGCCTTTCGCTTTTGCTTCAAGCCCGAAATGGACTGTTAGGAAAGATGCACTTTGTGTTCATGGCTGCGACCTACATGATCGAGGATTCAGATGACTGGTTGTGGGATGGGAAAATAGGGAGACCGGGGGAAAATTAAAGACTTAGATAGAAACCACAAACCCATAAGACTCTGACAAGTTCATGTGATAACATTTGGCTCCACATGGGATGGCATGCTCCCTACGAGCTGCCAAGAACAAGTAGTTCTAGTGCCTTAGCTTTTGGGTTATGGAGTCAAGCTCAAAACATTTCTCCGAAGGCCAACATGTACACTATTCTACTTATAAAAAGGAAAACAAACACATATGCTCCAAAAAGATCTTATTTATGTACAGTCCTAGGCTAACTGATTTTTACAAAGCGTTAGGTGAAAGCAAACTTCCACCATAACCACCCAGACTGTTTGGTAATATAATTCTTCTCTTTACTGCAAATAATCCATAAAATGTAAAGGAAGTATGAAATCATAAATAAAACATGTATTGGAACACTAGAAATACCTTCGAATGATGATAATATGAAAAATTTTGCAGGCTCCAATGCTTTTGGAAAACATAGTTCCATATATAACCCCACAGGGTCACAAAATTTATAATCAGGAAATCTTGACTCGTAAGAAATTACCTCCTGCTCTTCATGGTTACTCACCCATCATTCGATGTTCTCAGAGTGTAGAGGTGGATAGAGGATTAATGCAGGTCAGTTGATCCCAGGTGATACTTGCTCATCTACAGGTTCAAGACAAGAGATAAACTGCACCTTTAGCTCCTCCATGTCTCCTTTGTCTGGTCCGATAACATCTGCTAGCTGAGAGCAAGAAGTCTCTTCATGTATATCCATAGATGGCTCTTTCTCTCTATCATGTTGCTCAGTGTCTTTTGCGAGCCCAAGATGGTTGATTTCCACACAATGCTCTTCCTTAATGTATGAAGGAAAAGGCTCTATTGTATGGTCTTGGAAATACTTCATATCCACATCAGAATCAGATTCATAGCTGTCATACTCAGGTTGGTTTCTCCCCAAGTCAACAAAATTTGGTGTGGATATCTGTTTCTCTTCATCTAAACACTCATCAAATATGGGTGAATGCAGAACTATTTTATCTTGCAAAGAAAAATGAGCAACCTCTTGATTCTTCTCTTCAATCCTAGGTGAAAATACATCATGGGAAACCTCTTGAAGGAAAAGAGAAGAATCATCCTCCACAACTATCTCTTCATTTACAACTGAGACAACAAGTGCATCAGGGGTAGAATATGATACATCTATGGCTATGCAATCATCAACACTATCAACACTCATATTTGGAAGGCCTTCTTCTCGGTAAATAGAAAGAGAAAAGCTTTCATCCACATTTGCACAATACTCTCTTCGATCCTCACTTTCTCTTTCAATAATATCTTGACTAGACTCATCACACGAGGAAGACTCTATCATCTGTTGGATGTGGAATGCAAACTTCTTACAACAGTCATCCAAAATAAGACGAGACAAGTAAATCTTCTCGTAATATGAATTAAAATCATTGTGAAAATCATTCAAAGAATGGATACTAGCAGCAGGGAGAGATTGACACCATTCACGAGCATCTTCCTCTAAAGAAAATTTGAACATATTGATCAAGACATCCT
>JZKD02S1828037.1:77531-91557 GCA_000966675.3 Picea glauca | reverse complement strand
TACTGGCATTTCTACAAAGGGGAACTAAGCATTCCCCATGCATGAGGAGGCTCCAGACCCGGGGACCACTTGCTCGCAGCGCTATAGCATCGAAAAATGAACCGGGAGATCGACGGATTCCCACTGGATGCATCTAAAATGCCTGTAACTCCTAACGGCAAGCCTGGAACCATTGACCCATGAATACGAATAAGCGTAGCTTACGAGACCTGCAATAGGCCCGATTCTCGCTTCGAAGGTAACCTTGGTGATAAATACACATATTTCTCTATAGACGATGCATCCTCCTCTCTCTATTTTGAAAGGGGAAGTCAATCATTGGGTAGCGGCAAACAGTCTTTTGATCCTCTCCTTGGGTTTTTGAAAGGGCCCCTCCTCTCCTCTCTAAAAAAATGAGAGGTTGGCACCTAAAAGAAAAAGGCTTCCTCTCTGTTTTAAAAAGGGGATCCGGGCCCATAGAGAGCTTAGGGATTCATTCATCAGTTCTATTAAATAAAGTCGTTTTTATGATGAAGCCCATTTTCAATCCTGGTCGAGGTAGGCACTCACTCAACCTTTTAAAGATAGAGATTCCCTCTCCCCCTCTCCTTTTAAAGAGAAAATCTCCTCGTATCCCCTTCTCCTTAAAAGAGAAGCCTATAGTTTGAATAGGTCTTAAATAAGCACTCGACCTCTATAAGTTTGAAAGGTAGTGTGAGTTCTTTTCCCTGTTAGAATCTCAACGGGCGTATATAAAACGACTCAGCGAACTAACTCTCTATGGTTTGGTTCATATCCCTATCGGTCTTTTGATCCTCTCGGTCCTCTCTCTATCCTTAAAGGTGCTCTCTATCCTTGCCCTTAAGGTGCTCTCTCTATCCTTAAAGGTGCTCTCTATCCTTACCCTTAAGGTGCTCTCTCTCCTTGCCCTTAAGGTGCTCTCTATCCTTGCCCTTTAAGACAATAACCTTTCAAAAGGGGCCTCTCTCTTTAGGTATTCTTCGATTAAAAATATCAAATAGTTATATCTCACCATTAACAACGAATCATGATCTCATATATGTTTTGGGAGCTCTGAATTCTCTAACAATGGCATACATAGTTTTGGACAGTTGACTGTACATTTAGGATAGAACCTTCAGTTGGCTCCGACTTATGGCGAGCTTGGTCACATGGCTGGCAACTAGGTGGCACTGGATCCTCCCTACCCTCTAACTTAATTGATGAGACACTCAACATGGTTGCAATTACTGGGGAGGGGTCGACTTAATGCAGAAACCCCTACATTAATTATTTTAGCTGAGTGGTGGTCTTGTCGAAGGTTTGGAGCAGGTGTCGTTGAGTGAGGTGGTAGCCCTTCTTTAGTGTTTCCCGCAGCTTTTGGATGGAGGTTGAGGTTAGCGCACTTATGGGTGCGGTTGTCGAGGCCCTTTGGAAGATCGTTGGGATTTTTACCTCGGCTGAGGAGCTCGGTGCAGGTATTGTCATACATGGTACACTTCCTCCCTCCATCGAATGCAGTTCCTATTCACCCCTAGTCTCTACTGAACCTACAGACGCCCTCTCACATTTGCCTCCTGATTTCCTACCTAGTTTAGTATCCTCCCATAGGCGATCATCTACAGATTTTCTCCAAAGTGCGGGGAAACATACTAGACGCTCCCCACAAAAGAGATGGTTGCCCAGAGACCTAGGCACTAAACGAGTGTGGAAACCTAACAAAGCAAAGCACAAACTAGTCATGGGGTCTGATGTTGGATTGGAGGAGAGTGTTCGGTTGTCACTCTACGCACTAGTGGGTAGGATTTCCTATCACTCGCTCTGCAAATGCTCTCTCCCGGCCTGGATTTCAAGCGCCTGGTCTTCCTTGTTGGGCTATGTCCCGGAGATCATTTACCTTTCTCATGGCTAGTTTGGTCTCTTGTTCAAGTCGTCGAAGGACACATAACAAATTTTGCATACACTGTGGGCTATTAGTGGTTGCAACATGATGCTCAAAAGATCACAGGTCAGTTTTGACCCTTCCACATAATACTTCCTCTTTCGCCATCTGTGGGTCTTGCTGCCCGGTCTGCCTTAAAAAATCTGGATAGAGAAGGCTTTAGTCGCCATAGGTAATGAACTTGGGCATTTCATTAGCCTGAATGATATCTCTCTTAAGGGTCACGACAAAAGGATAACAAAGATTCTAGTAGAGATTGACATACACTCGGGACTTCTGGAGTCCCTGGAGATCTACTAGAGAGGCCACACTGTGACGCAATGCCTTGATTATCTTGGTATCCCCTTATGTTGCTCCATTTTCCGTAGGAATGGACCATCGAGATTGCAATGGAGAACTAGAAGTAGAAGAGTCAGAAGCTTCCTATCTTAGGAAAATCTCCCAGGAATATTCTCCCGATGTAGACTCACTCAATGTTGTTGTTGGATACAACGTGAAAGGAGGGGACTGGTCGACTTCTACATAGGACACACTATCGGGTAAGCTTAAGCTTCTATGTCCTTCTCTATACTTCACTCTATCTGCTTGGGAACGAGATTCCTTGGACACTTCTGTTGCTCTGGGGTTGGGGATTTCATGGGGTACTTCTACTGAACCTTCGCTGGTACTTCCACCTGCTATTGTTTTCTCTCCTTTGGAATGGGCGGGAACACAGACTTTGACATAGCCTTCACCGCCGCTGACTTCCCCTCGAGACTGTAGGGTCCCCTCTTTGGCACCTAGTGGGGCCTCTACTTTACCTACAAATATTACCTCCTCCATAAGACCTTCTACCTCCCGTGCTACATGAATACACTCTATTGACTCTGTGTTGGTTGGGGACGTTCTATCTGACTCTAGGGACTCTACTCCTGGCGATACTACCTTGGGTAACATTCTAAACACATTGGTTCCTACATATAAAGAGACACTGCTACCTGTGCCTTTACCCACCTTGCAAGGACAGTATCTCATCCATAGAGAGAACTTGGCGTCCTCCTCTTCAACTTCCTGTGATAACTCTAGTGATACATCTAGGAAAGACTTCTCCTGGTCACGGGGATTGGGGCTAGAGAGCTCTCCAATCAAAACTCATAGTGCTCGGAAAAAAGCTAACTCTGCTATTACTCTCCCGATTACTTCTACTTCTGACTCATCTGATCTTGGGGTGCTTAGAGGCATCAAAGCCCTGACCAGTTCAAGATCATGATACTACTCTCCCTTAACATCAGAGGGGTGTGAGGTGCCCTAAAGAAGGCTTCCCCGAGGTGACTATTAGACAGAACTTTACCCGGCATCATTTTCCTACAAGAAACTTTGGTTGACGAGCAGAGAGCTCAAGTTTTCCTAAGTACCTTAAGACCCTTGTGGTTTGTATGTGCTGTAAAATCGGTTGACAAGTCGGGAGGCTTCCTGGCGGCCTGGGATCCAACAAAATACAATCTGGAACCTTTCCTAAGCCGTGGCGGTATATTGCTGACAGGTACTTGCTGCGAAAACAAAAGGCAACTTACTCTACTCAATGTTTATGGCCCCTACGCGAACATAATCACTTTATGGAACAAAGTGTCTGCACTAGGCCTACTAGCTGGAACGAACCTTATTGTTGCGGGCGAATTTAACTTCACTCTAAATGCAGATGAGGTGTGGGGGGGTACGACATTACAAGACTAGGCGGTTGCACATTTAAGAGTGATATTCCTTAGAAACAAACAGGTGGATATACTCCCAGTGGTTACAGTTCCAACTTGGAGGAATGGTAGAGCAGGTTTGGAGAGCATCTCTAAGCGTCTGGATAGAGTATTCATCTCCGAAGACCTCCTACAACACTTGGGAAGGTACAGGTCCTAGGTAACATACCCCTTTCTCTCGGACCATGCCCTGTCTTCTTGTAGCTTGACACTTCTACTCATTGGTCGACTTACCCTTTCAAGTTTAATCTGACGTGGCTACAAGACCCATATTTTTAGCGGTTAGTCATTGAGTTCTGGACATATCAAAACTTTCTACAAGAATTGGACTTATAGATATGGTTAGCGTGGAAATTGAAACTCTTGAAACAAAAGGCCAAAAGCTGGGCTAAACTACAAAGGATTACAAATTTTTTTAGAATAACACAACTGGAAGAAGAAATACAGACTTTGATCCTGGAGTACTCATCGGGGACTCGACCACCCGATATGGACAATACCTTAAAGACATTAGAGGAGTAGCAAAACATACTTTTACTGGCTAAAGAAGAACTTTGGCGATAGAGGAGCAGGGCAACCTGGATTAAGAGCGGGGGATCAAAATACAAAAAAAATTCACCTTTTTGCCAGCTACAGGAAAAACCGAAAACACATCTGGGAACTAAAGACAAAAGATGATGTGAATATTTCGGGACAAGAAAATCTTATTACAGAGGCCCTTCGTTTTTTCAAAAGCTCCTACAGTGATTCGGGCCATACAAATTATATCGACCAAGCTACCATCATCGATCATTTTCCTAGACTTGTTAGTGAGGAGGAAGCTGCACAACTCTTTAGAGCATGTACTAAAGATGAGCTCTGGAATGTTCTCAAATCATTCACAAGGGACAAAATCTCTGGACCAGACAGATGTATTGTTGAGTTCTATCTACACTTCTTCGAGCTTGTAGGAGATGAACTGTGGGATTTGGTTGAAGACTCCAGGAATAGAGGTGGGGTTAACAGAGCTATAAAATTGACATTCTTAGCACTTATTCCAAAAGAAAACAACCCGTCTACCCTTGGAGACTACAGGCCTATAACATTATGCAATATGTGCTATAAGATTATTACAAAAATCCTAGCTAATAGGATCAAACCATTCCTTTCTAGGATTTTATCTGGAGAACATTTGGGTTTTCTTAAAGGTTGACAGATCCTCGATGCCATTGGTATTGCACAAGAATGCCTCCACAACATTAAATTGAAAAATTTACAGGTACTTATTCTAAATTTAGACCTCAAAAAAACTTTTGATTATATTAATTGGGACTACTTGAGATTAATCCTCCTACAGTCTGGTTTTGGCATTCATTTCACAAAGTGGATTTTGGGCTACATCTCCAGTGCTAGTATTGCGGTTCTGGTAAATGGGGAGGCAACCCCTTTCTTCCAGAGTAAAAGAGGATTGAGGTAGGGATGCCCTCTCTCTCCCTTAATGTTCATCCTGGCAATGGAAGGGTTAATCTTACTCCTCAAGAAAAGCCAGCACGAAGGGAGACTAACCAGAATCAAAGTTTCAAGGCTAGTTAGGATCCTTCACATATTTTTCATGGATGATGTTCTAATTATGACAAAAGCAAACATACATGAATGGAGGGAGATAGATTCCATCTTAAAAATCTTTTGTTTAGTGTCGGGGCTCCAGATCAATGTGACAAAATCTACTTTTCACTATTCTGGGATTTCAGGGGTGGACTTAGAAATCTACAAAGCCATCTTCTCTTACAACTTCACTGAGATCACTGATGGATTGAGATATCTTGGATATTTCGTCAAACCAGAAAAATATAAAGTGGAGGATTGAAGGTGGTTACTTATTAAATTTGAGAGAAAAAATGAGTTTTGGTGCAACAGGTGGCTCTCGCTCAGGGGGCGATTTGTCCTGATAAAATATATCTTGGAAATCCAATCAGTATACTGGATGGCGTTGACTGCCATTCCAGTAACTGTCCTCAAAAATATTTGACAACAGATATTTACATTTCTCTGGTCGGGAGGCAGTGATAAAAAACACTTACATCTTTGCAACTGGGACTCCATTGCTAGACCAAAACCATCATTTTGTTTGGGATTGAGGAACATATTCCTATTTAGCAAAGCTTTGGTGACTAACACTCTCTGGCGAGTGCTGACAAAAGACAGGATCTGGCACCGGGTCATTATTGGGAAATATCTCCCACACAATTCGGTTTTTTCCTGGCTTAGACAAACAAGCTCCATCTCACCTAATGCTTCCCAGTTCTGGAAATCGCTTATGAAATCCTTACACATTATCCAGCATTGGCTCTATTGGAAACCAGGGTCGGCCCACTCTATTCACTTGGGCCGAGACACATTATTGGGGTTGGGGTCCTCTACCTACCTGTAACGGGAGCTCCTTTCTGTATTAAAACAACATAATATATGTTTCCTCTTCCAGGCCAAGGGAACTGCAGTCTCGAGGACCATCTTTACTCAGTGGAAGGATTGCACAGACCTCGGTCTCTCGGGGAACTTTGCAACGAAATGGAAATGATACTGTAGGGCACTTCATGGAGTGGGGATCCAACTACAGGACCAGGCTGATGAGCTTCATTGGAATGGGGGAGATATGTCTGGGAAAATTACTGTAAAAAATATTTATGAGGCATCAGCATAAAAAATATGGAATCAGAAGTGCACTGGTTGGAGGAAGAATTTTTGGCACTGGAATATCACACAAAAAATCAAACTCTTCACTTGGCTAGCAGTAGCAAACAAAATACTGACTTGGGATAACCTACAACATCGTGGATGGGAAGGACCAAACATATGTCACTTTTGTCTGTTGGACTCTGAATATGTAACACATCTTTTAGTTAACTGTACATTTACTCAACAAGTTTGGAGCAGACTCAAAACAAATATGAAGCTTAGTTATTCTTGGTTGGTGTTTAGAGGACTGGGAAAAGGAGGAGTCATTGTATCCACATGTCCCATCCCTAGTCAGTTGGCATATCTGGTTGGAGCGCAACAAGACTATCTTTGAACAAATCAATCCTTCTATCAATACAATTTATTACAAGATTCTGGGAGGACTAGAGTGTGCCAAGACACAAAAAGAACCAATTCAAATATTTTTACAACCTACTTTACAACAGGGCAGGACTACTTTCTGGTTTGATGGAGTAGCACAAAACTTTGGTCAACAATGTGGAGCTGGAGGTCTGATCAGGACTATCGATCACACAATTTATAAGTGGACTATAACTGTGGAGCTGGCACAAATACTAAAGTTGAACTTCTTGGTGTCTGGGCAACACTCACCCTACTACCAGACTTCACATTATGGACTTGCAAGTCTTGGGAGACTATAGAATTATTATAGATTGGATAAACAATAAAGGCAAACTATAAGTCATTGCCCTGGAATGCTGGAAAGACAAAATTACTGAGCTCATCAAGGGGTATACTCTGATCAACTTCACACACATTCACTGGGAATTAAACATGGAGGCTGACCTACTTTCCAAGCGTGCTCTACAGGAGCAGGAGGGGAAAATAACATACCATCAGTGGAAAGATGGCAAAGTGGGACCGACACTATTTTTAAATTTTTTTTAGAGGCAATAAGAGATATTACAATAACATGTTTTGTTTATATTTTGAACTTACTCAGGGACAATATACAATCCTTAGTTTCATGTCTAACACTCTTGTAAAAGTACCTAGAGTCGGATAGAAGGGAATTCAAATCTTCATATTTGAATTGTTTGAGTACACGTCTAGACAACCCATTTTGTAAATTCTGGAATGGTGATATAGCTTCCATTGCAGGGAAGCAGTCATGTAACTATTTTGGTAATACCATACATTATATAAATATAATAAGCAATTTTCTTGGGGAAAATAATAGTGAGCTTGAAAGTTATGTGACCTCCTTACGAAGATCGTAAAACATCGTTTCTTATTGTTATCATCCCAAAATATAAATATCAAATATGAATGAGCATGAACAGAAAAAGAATGTGACCCCATTTTGGTTGAAGAAGATCGTTATTCAATGTCATAACTAAGCTTGAGCATTATAAGTTTGAAATTACCTTCCAAATTAAGACTCAGATAAATATTTCTGCTAAATATTTCTAGTATCATTCTATGTTGTGAAGTCGTGTTTAAACCGTTGAAGAGCAATTTAACCTTTTCTATAATTTCACTTTTAACCTTTCTATCATTTCAAGTAAAAAGTTCCATCTTTTGGATAAATGTGGTTAGAAGAATCAACATGATAAACCTAAGTTATACTTATAAGTATCAAAAGTTTATAAATGAGTTGTTTATATGGACTTCAATTCAAGTAAAAGGTTCCATCTTTTTGGATAAATGTGGTTAGAAGAATCGGCATGATAAACCTAAGTTATACTTAAGGTATCAAAAGTTTATAAATTAGTTGTTTATATGGACTTGAAGCAAAAGGGTTTATGCACAAAGAAATTGTATGGATCCAACTCCAATGAAGATTGTGTCAAATTGTATTAATATATGTCTTATGCAAATTAAAATTTAATTTAAAGTTTGTTTTTATTTTTTACTTAACCCCTTCCACCATGCAAATCTAAGTATGATAACGTTTATATGTACGTACATTTATTATATATACATGTATTACATTATTTTAATTAACACGACATGTACATTCCTTTTATATACATTATTTTTATTTTTTACTTAACCCTTTCCACCATGTAAATCCAAGTATGATAGCGTTTACTATATATGTACATTTATTATATATACATGTATTACATTATTGTAATTAACATGACATGTACATTCCTTTTATATACATCATTTTAATTATATTCTTATTAAAATATATTATTTCAATTATATTCTTACTAATTAGTATTCTCACATATTCATATTTTATATGGAAAAAACCATTACTCTATATATATTTTATTATTATTATTTGTTTTAATCATTATAAGTATTAAAGGTTTTTTGGGGTGTTAGTTATTGTAACAATTTATTCTCACATATTCATATTTTATATGGAAAAAACCATTACTATATATATATTATTATTATTATTTGTTTTAATCATTATAAGTATTAAAGGTTTTTTGGGGGGTTAGTTATTGTAATAATTTAAATTGATTATTTACTTTTCATAATTTTTAATTTTAATTTAATTAATTATTAAAATATATTAAATGAGTTTTTTATTATTTTATTATTAAAAGGTGGGTGAAGTAATTAATGGGGGGATAAAGTTGTTGATAAAGTTGTTGGGTAATTAATGAGGGAGATTTGAGAGAGGAGGATAAAGAAGAAGGGAGGACTTGGAAGAGGGATCTCATTTTTGTTTTGAGAATTTCTGAAAGATAGAGGAGGAGGAGGAAATTGGAAGAGTTGTTTTGGGGAACTCTCACAGGGCACTGCTGTTGCTGGGAATTTTGGGCTCGGGGGCTAGGAAACCGTAAGGATTCCTGGAGCTAGGGAGCTGGAGAGGTTGTTCCTAGTTGGCTGGGAGGTTAATATTCAGTTGGGCAGTTTGAGCAAGTACAAGAACAAGTGAACCAAGGACCAAATCAACCAAATATGCAGGTGGAGGTATGTATGTTACCAATTTTGGTTTATCATCCTTATGTTGTTATTATGATGTTATCATTAATATGTAATGTTGTTGTTATCATGTTGTTGCTGCTATTGTCATTATGTTGTTAGCATTCATATGTTGTTGTTGTTTATTCCTAGTATAAGAAAATAATGAAAGAAATTATAAACTAAATTCAGTCATTCCAGCAAGAGATTTAAAAAAAAACATTTATTTATTTGGAGTCCTGAAAATTAGTTAGGCTCTACACATGGTATCAGAGCTCGGTTTCAAAATTAAAACCTGGACTTCACCACCCACAAAACTGAGAGTTTTGTCTTCGCCTCACCTCCAACCTTTCATCTTTACCTGTCTTCCTCTAGGGGTTTAGACACAGCCCAGTGTGATCAGTATTCTATCACACGAGTTTCATAGATTTTTCCCTCTGAAAATTTGCAGTCTCTGCATCCAAGTAGGCTAAATTCTTCAGATACCTCCATTATCCAGGCCTTGATTATCTTGCTTGGTTCCTTTAGAGAGTTCACATCACAAATATGTACTATTTGTTCCTCTTGCTTTGCTCTCTCTGTCAAATGTTTCCACATAACATCAATGTAATGCAATCGACGATATCTTCATAGGCCAAGTAACTTGTTGTGATAACAAAATAATCTGTCTGGACACTCCTGCCAAACATATTTCATAACCAGGAAAATTGTTGCTAGAACAGGGTTTCAAGTAGCAAGGAAATTGAGCTAAGAAATTGGTTTAATATGATGCTCTGTTAAATCTGTAAGTGCAAATGAAAAACAAGTTCCATATAGTAAGGTGCCCCAAAATTGGCCTAACTGTCTTCCTAAATGCATGATCATTCTTCTATGCTATGCTACATCAATAATTACTAAAATTAAACATTAACAACCGATTCAATGATACACCATCGTTTCGCTACAAACAATATTAATTCTTTATTAAAGGAGAATTTACAGATATTACAAATGGTTTCAACAAGAGAAACAATGATCTCATGTCGTCATCCTATACATCGGCCAACCACCTAAAAGAACAAAGAAAAAGCATAAGCCCAACTTTCTACGTGTATTTTCATGGGTCGGGGGAGCCTGAAGAAAATGTAGTAGGCGGCCCGAAAGGATCGAAATCCATAGAAACCTTCGATCTGGTTGTAGATGGATCATCATCACCACCAGCATCATCATAATTCATTATGATCAATAGAACGAATTAAGCTTCCAGACTCAAAAAGTTAATAGGGATGGTGGTGGTAGTAGTAGTGGGGGGGCTCCCTCTCCCATGGGATGCACTAATTCCAAGGAAACCTAGATACGTGTGGGCGCAACAGGATATGAGCGTCCCGAGATTCGATCTTTGCCTCCCTGCTTCTTAACTCCCATTGGTCACAACAAAGATAGAGAAGATTGAAAATACCATCATCTCATTTCCCTCACTTCTGCCACGTATGACGATATGGACATCAACATGAACGAAGAAAAAAAAGCGGTTTATTTCCCCAGAAAAAAAGAATACCCAGAAGGTTTTTATGGTAGCAACCACATAGGGAATTTCGATAGATCGTCAAGTGTGGTGGCCAAGACATGGTCGGAAGTGAACACCTTTCTTTCTTATTATAAACAGAAGAATTCCCCTACTACTAATCACCGATAGAAAACAAAAGAAGAAGAAGAAGATGAAATGTTTGTGATGATCAATGTGAGGGAACTCATGGAGAGGTTGGAGGATGATGACCAAAAAGAAGAACCGATCCAGGCTGTGTTCCTACCATAATCCACAGGTTGTCGTTTAACAGGTGTGGAAGGGTAGCAAGCCTGGCAACCATGGCCATGGCTGTGCTCTCGAAGCAATGGGTGCGACTGTGCTCTCGAAGTGGTCGACCATGGAACTAGGGTGACACCCTCAAAACCCTCGAGTGAGAGATTAAAACCTAATTTCGAAAGAGAAAATGAGTTTTAAGGGTCAAATCCTATTTTTTTTTGTGTTTGTTTGTGTGGGACGTGAGGGGAAGGCACGTGGGCCTAAATCCTTTATTTTTTTTTTCTTTAAAAAAAAGGAAAATCTTTTATTATTATTTTTAATAATTAGTAAAAAAAAAAAAAGGAAAAATATTTTATTATTATTTAATAATTAGTTATAAAAAAAATTGCTAGTAGTACAAGTCTAACCACAACACAAAGATTATAGTAAGAATCACAAGCTTCAATGTCATTCCAATTTGCAAAATCATGGATAAAATCGTCACTATTAGTCAAGTTTATTGATGTCCAGTGGGCAGAGTCCCTTGATAGGGGCCACATGGTCGTGTCCTTCAAGGTTGCCCCCATTGTCGTCAAAAAGAAACATCAAAGCCATTCAAGGTTTAAAATCATATTAAGTTTGAGGCGATGCATAAATTAATCTCATCGCAAGGAGGAATTGTTGTAATTCTTAGTTAAATTCCAAGGAACTTGCTTGGGATTGTGTATCTATACTAGGTTAATACGTTGCCCGACACGACTCTCCATAAGGGTGGTAACTCATGGAAAAATATTAAAGGTCAAGTCTTTCAAGTTGAATAAAGGTCATCCAAGAGATAAGTTAAAAGGGGATAACATAAGCATAAGGGTGAAAAAGAAATAGAAATTTAATTTATATAATTTATTGACAAAAAAAAAATACCATTTAAGGTGAAAATTTTATTTATAAAGGAATTTACTAGAATATATATATATAAAGGCCTCCTATTTTGAGAAGTTTGAAGAGTCACTTAGCAAGGGGTTATTATTAGCGAAGGCCCAATGTATCCAAAGGCCGATTTCGATGTCAACTATCAAATAACCGCCAAGGGAGAGCGCACTAAGGAGCCTTCTATCTTTCAATACCCATCATAATTATTAGCCAAGGACAATATCATCTATTAATTATGGCATTAATGATAGAAGCAACTAAGGACACTTTTTCATAATTTGTAAAAAACATACTTTTGAAATTAATGTGAAAAAAGTTACAAAAATGTAGAGGAAAAACCAAGTGTCTTAATGATAAAATCTATTGTTTAAAACTAGAGGTGAGAAAATATAAGCAAAATGATCAAGTATCACAACAACAAATTTAAGATCTCAAGGAGAAATTCAATAAGAAGAAGTATCACAACAACAAATTTAAGATCTCAAGGAGAAATTCGATAAGAAGAAGTATCACAACAACAAATTTAAGATCTCAAGGAGAAATTCGATAAGAAGAAGTATCACAACAACAAATTTAAGATCTCAAGGAGAATTTCGATAAGAAGTTATCATTGAAAGATGAAGAAAATTCTTGCCTAAGGAGTCATAATCAAATCCTACTCACACAAATTATGAAGTTAAAAGATGAGAAAATACACACACACACACAAAAAAAACAACTTATTGAAAAATGTGGAGAAACAAATGTTGCTTCTCGTGAAGTTTTATCAAGTGAAGGGTGTCCATGAAGTGAGATCAAGAAACAATTAGATGAGATTAAAATCCAAACCATGGAGAAGGAAACCAATACAGATCCAATTGATATCATAAATCAGAACGACACTTATGTTGGAATGCTATCAACCAATAAATCACCAGATGTGACAAACTACAAATGTTCCAACATTGAAATCAAGACGCAAGATTAAAAGATTCATTATCCTTATCCAAATCACAAAAGTCATTGTATTGCTTAGTGCACTAACTACTGAAAAATCAATATGAATATAAATGAAATTCTCCATACATTTAGAAGAATCACAATTTTGAAATAGAGTGGGGATGAAATCAACACCCTACTTGGAAACGGAAGACAAGAAGTTCCATCCCAATAACTAACTGACAACAAGTTCCAATGAAAATTGACCTAGAAAGGAGCGATCCACATGTTGAGATTTGGATTGTTGCATATGACCTAATCATTGGAATGGACTGGTTAGAAGCCCGTGGAGCTTTGGTAGATTGTTTCGTGAAGAGGGTGATTTGTGTTGATGATGAAGGGAGGTCAGTAGAGATCCATGGTGTACGTAGGAAGGTGTCTCTACGCTTTATCTTGACCATGAAGGTTAAATGTCGCATGAGCCAATATTGTCGATTATATGTAGTGGAAATAGTAAATGAAGGGAAAGGACCCTCCTTGGATCAGTATCCAGTATTGTCGGAGTTTAAGGATGTTTTTCCGAAAGAGTTGCCAGGGTTACCTCCTAAGAGGGAGCTTGATTTTACCATTGAGCTAAAACTTGGTGCGGCACCAATTTTCAAGACTCTATATAGAATGACAGTGCCAACATTTTATGAGTTGTAGATGCAGTTGAAGGAATTACTTGACTTGGGCTAATAAGGTCTAGTGTCTCACCTTGGGGTGCACCCGCAATTTTTGTCAAGACAAAGGATGGTTCCTTATGACTGTGTGTTGGTTGTGGAGCCTGATTATGTTTCTGATTCAGAGGTCCTTGCTTTTAGCCATGTTTATACCCCATGAAGACTTTACACACCAGAAGTATGTACACTCTTCCATGCGGGGCAGTGCAAAGGGGGGGTACCCCCTCTGCGGAGTTCGGGGGCGAAGCCCCCGAAGGAAATTTTTCCTTGTAAATGTATATTGTAATTTCATTATAAATCTAGACCGTTCATTATAAGGTTGCAGATCTAATGGTAGAAATTATGTTAGGGTTTTTTTCCCTAGAAGGCAACCCTCTGTTATGAGGGAAATGTATTGCGGCTATGCATTATGGTGAGTATTGTATTCTGAGAGAGG
>JZKD02S1828037.1:50507-62817 GCA_000966675.3 Picea glauca | reverse complement strand
AAAATACATGATTTTTTGGAAGTATCAAAGAAATCCCAAAAAACTGAAGACTCCAAAAAGAAACAAAGCTAGAAACTCTTGTCCAAATGATGTGAGGAAAACCAAAATGTAAGATCAAAAGATAAAGAAGGATTCAAAGTAGACAACCGAATCCTCGATGATTTCTTCATAAAACAACCTACCAACTAGACATCTGAGAGCATATTTTGACAGTGAATCTGCCAAAGCATTAAACTGTCTATGCACATGGAAACATTGTATCCAGGTAAAGGTGTTCTTGATGTCCGATATCTTCTTCATCCAAGGCTGGAGATTTAGTGCATTCAATTAAGAATTTCCAACAAACCAATCAAGAACAACTTTTGAGTCTCCTACCACCATTAATTCAAGAAAATGCTTTCTCAACGCCAAGGTCAAAAGGCTCCACATACCAAGAAACTCTGCTTTTATATTTGTACCTAAGCCAACAACAAGGTGAATCTTAAAAAAATGGACCCGACTCAATTTAAGAAACACTCCAATACCACAATCCTCTCCTGCAACAACACCATCAAAAAATCCTATTGGTCTATCTCCAAAATAGGTTAGGTTCAAGATAAAATCAAAACTGTCCCCCTCATAGGATTAGGAAAGCTCTTTTACATCCTTAACAATCCTTAAACAGAGTTTAGAGTCATTCCTTGAGCAATTTTCAAATAAAATGTTGATTCTATACCTCCAAATTCCCCACGAAACAAAAAGACGAATAACCTTATGTTTTGGAAAGACAAGAAACCAGTTCATTAAATTATCCTTTAGCAACAAAAGGTTCCAATTACCAGTTAGTTTCAAGAGCCTGCAAACCTCTTTCCAGACTTGTTGTGTAATCTCACAGGAGACCAACAAATATCGTGTGGTATATTCATCTTGTAAACACAAACTGCAGGTAGTGGGTCCAATGCCTCCTCTGCGGTGAAGTTTTCACTTGTCAAAATGTGGTTGTGTAAACTTAGCCACATGGAGAGAATGAGTTTTATAGGAACCCGTAGTTTCCAAAGACCTCGAAACCACCACTCAGGTTCCACTTTCAAGTTTTGAGCAACCAAAGCATCATAAGATGATTTTGCAGAAACAATTCTAGTTCACTGATTCCAAGTCCAAACAACCACATCTTGTTTATTTCTAAGAGATATCTCGCTACATCTCAACATCGTTAAATAAGAATTCCATTCTGTAGCCAAATCTCCAACAAGACCAAGATCTTCCGGAGCTAACCAATCCCGAGAACCGGATATGTTTAAAACAAAATCAAAACCTGTATGAGCAAGAGAGAAGACCTGTAAAGTCTTTCAAAAATGTACGAGAGGATTCAAAAGTTTGAAAAGTGGACCATATCCAAGAAAGGCATCTTGTCCTATCAGAACCCGAGAACCATTACCAACAAACCACACAAGCCATTTTTTCTACAATGGCAAAGTGTTCAAAAAATTAATCCAGAAGTTTGAAGTAATAGGGAATTTATAATTTTCCAAACGCAACCAAAAAACCACATCTGATCCTTTTAGATATTTCTTTTTTAAAGCTTTGCTCCAAAGTCGAGATCCAAACAAAGCCCTCTAAAGAGACTTGATTGCTAGAGCTTGAGAAAACCAGTGGATATTAGGAATACCCCAACCCCCAAGATATTTAGGTCGAGATATCAAGTCCCAACTAACTAGATGGAACCTTGAAGATTTCTTTCCCCCCTTACAAAGGAAGTTGGAGAAAAAACCCCGAATTTTTGACAAAATTTTATTTGGGACCTTGGCTAAAGAGAACTAATAAACCAAAATATTTTGGAGAACATACTGTAATAAGACCAATCTACCGCCCATTGAAATCCATCTATACGTCTAATGTCCAATACTTTTCTCAATTTTTTGAAGTAGCCAAAACCAATCAGAAACCTTGTAATCATTTGCTTTTAAATGGAACCCTAAATATTTCAGCCCACAATCCATAAAGACTAAGGGGATACCATAAAATCCTTTTGTTTTATGTTAATACTTGAAATTAAATATAAGAAAATAAAATGAAGATTATCTTTGTGTTGTCATGTAAGGAAAGAGAAGAAGATGATATTTTTGTCCTATATGAAAATCAATGAACACCATCGACTCCGAGACTTATTCATGAGAACTACACATTTTTATTTTTTATCATAATTTTTTCATATGCATAATATACATCTTAAAATTTCACTGTAAAAGATGAAAAGTCCTCTTTCTAGATATGTTATTGATCGACTAAAGGGTATGTGATGGTACAACTGTCAATGCTTGGATGACTAAGGCAAACATTTTGTTGTGTGTGAGAGTTTGGTGGATCCGATTGTGGATTCCAACCGTCTGGCCGACAGTGCACAAAAGATGTCATCAAGATGTCGTGACCTCCTACCATGGGCGTTGGCTAAAGGGAAAACAAATTGCACCTTTTACAATCACCGCCGATCTCTTATTTCAGCCGCTACCATACTCCAGTCGACGGAGACTCTACTCCCCCAAACGACATTACCGTTAGTTTGTATAGTCCGTGCCAATGAAGCCATCTACGAGGGCTCTTGACTTTTGAGCCAACTGACATATGGGAGATGCATGCTTTAATGTTGTTGCTCGTTCCCTCCATCATTCGTTCCTTTTTTTTTCCAAAATATCCACTCCACTCCACTCTCGCTCGTTTGATGCCTAGTTCTGGTCTATCCAAGCACATAGAGCATAGAGAAACGTAACCATGATCGAGTTGATTCATCAGGAGAGCTTTGGAATCAAGATATGTAGATGTTCCCTATTTATGTTTTGAGGAGGTCTCAAATCCTTTGACCACCATCATAATTACTTGGGATTCCTGAGTGGGTTGCCTAGATTTTGTTGAAAAGTGGTTTATGTATCACATTACAGGTTGTTTCCCTGGAAGAAGGGAAGGCGTGCATGCCTTCGGGCACCATCAACATATATGTCCCGATTCCAGTTATAGTTATAATGCATTGTATTTGGATCCTATGGGTTTGTGGTTTATCGATAGGGTGGTGGAAGTATACTACAATTACGTGAGTTTGGTTATGTGTATTTACGTTTGTAAATCCCTGAATCAACATGTTCTACCGGTATAGTAGCCATAAAATTATTCCCCAACTCAAATGGTGCTCGTTGAATTAGGGAATTTTCAACTCTAGCGGGACTTGTTTCCATGGACAAAATTTAATCTTGGTCGTTTCTTTTGATCGCTTCAATGAAGTTCAAGATTTATGCATTTTTAACTCTAGCGAGACTCGTTTCCATTGACAACATTTAGAAGAAGTTGGAGGTCAGATCAAAGAAGAAGAGAACACATGGTGCCTTGCAAGATACGCCACTGACCTCATTAGTCTACAAGAAACTCTGGATTGGGCTTGTGGGCCTGGCTATACAGATTGTATCCCAATACAAGTTGGTGGGTCTTGCTATCTTCCCAACACGTTGTTCGCCCATGCCTCATTTGCATTCAACAGGTATCATCAAAATAACATGAAGGTATCGAGTTCCTATGATTTCTAGGGTGTTGCAATGGTCATAGACGTCAGCCCAAGTAAGCCCAATAATATTAATATCCCCTCACCAAATCTATAAGTCCAATATTCTATGTATATCTAAAAAAATGAAATGTATGCTCATTTTATTGTATAGTTTCTTTGTTGTTTGACCAATTGATATTTTTACAGGCTTCTTCTAAAATGCTTATGCTTCTATCACTCGTCGTGCAAGTTAACCTGGTTGCTTCTACACATTCAAGTAAATTATGGGGCTCATGTTTTGCTGATATAAGCCATTTAGGGTCCTCTGTCATGGTACACACTACTAAAATATTTACTAGCGTAGATGGTTTAATTATACATGCTTGACAATACGTTTTTCAACCCCCAAACAACTGGTTTTATGGTGCATAATAGTGTGTTCAGTATTATTGTTGTGTTTTTCAAGGTCCGGGCAAGAAGTTGTTGATATAAACAGAGTGCCAATCAAGAAATGTTGCACTTCCACGCTCGCGTCGTCTTTGTTTTTATGTTTGTCACTATTGATCACTCTTCATGTTTGTCATTGTTTATCACTCTTCTTGTGCCTTAAGAATCCAAACTTCTGTGAAAACAACCTGGTTGAAGATTTTATGGTAAACCAGTTAGTTAGCAGGTGTGGTATTTTGTGAGTACTTTCATGTTCAACTATTGATTGTGATTACCAGACTATTATAGCAATGAGCCGATGAAATTGGGAAGGAAATGAATTCTGTAAAAAGTTGGTGGACTTGATTTTATTCTCGTAGTATGGCCTACATTACTACATTATAGTCGATCTTCTAGCATGCCCAAGGCTTGAAATTCAAATGAACTTGAGTTTAAGTTCTGTCATTAAATGTCATATTTTTTCCCAGTCATTCCTTTTGCATGTTCAACTTTTGATGTCTTTGAATTAGAGTAGCAATTCTCTGATATAACTAACTTTACGAAATTATAAATTGCAATTATAATTAAAAATGGTTTTAAAAAACAATGCAAATAATAATGCGTTGTACACACTATGAAATAATTTATATTGTAAGCACCCGCGCTGGGCCTTATGGAAGATACAGGACTTGAATCAAGGATCATATCTATGGATGGAAAATATTTATATTGAGTTTCTGGAAAATATATCTCATTTTTCAGAACTAAGGGTATATTATGGTTATCCCATAATTTTAATATCAAATAAGAAATAGTGAGATTGAAAGTTCATTTTTTCCAGAACTAAGGGTATATTATGGTTATCCCATAATTTTAATATCAAGCAAGGGGAGTTGCGAAGCAACAAGTCCCTGCCAAGAATATATGAGTATATAAGGAGAAGGGCCAAGGAGGAACAAAGGACTAGCAGGTGCTGGAACGAGTTCTTAATATTGTCGAGCTTTGAGATTGCATAAGGAAACACATAAGGAGCTTTGAGATTTAAGAAGAACCAGCCTGGCGAAATGCTCACTGCACGCTGCATACAGAGCATATAGAAGAGAGATCCTAAAAGGCCTCCTCCGTGGTGCCTCTTCATGAGATTAATAATACACAATTTAGAGGTAAATCCTCTCCCTTTTTTAAACCTCCTCAATAGTATGATACAATATTATATACATAATTTGTCTATCTTTTTTCAAAAAAAGCAAAAGCTAGTATACCAAAAAATAATTACTATAAGCATAGAATAATCATTTCTTTGAATAATTTTATAGCTATGAAATATTTCATGAAAAGAAAACACAAAAATAATTGGATTGCATATATCCTATATTTACAAGTTTTTTTTTGAAGAATTTGTAGAGCTGTGAACCATTTTCATGAAAAGAAAAAAAAAAAACAAGAAAATAATTGGATTGCATATGCCGTGTTTACATGAAATTACATGTTGCAAAATTTCAATGAAAAATTACATAGGGTTACAATGATATATAACGGAAGTAGATTCTTCTTGTTGAAGAAAATCCATTGAAAATACTTTTTTCCGACACAGTTGAACAATACTACAGCCTGTTGTTATTACTTATTACTATAAACTTATTTTTTGGTGGCATTTACAATATGAACATTGGGAGATGATCGAACCGTTTGCCTTTAGTCCAAGATTGATTCACATTATAGTACCACCAAAGCAAGGGAGCATTGGGAGAGGATCGATCCGTTTACCTTTCGTGAAGGATTGATTTGCTCGATATCATAGGATGCATGCACGCTGTAAACTAAATAGAAAATTACGGTGACAATAGAGAATATTGCGAATCACAAGAATGCTCCCTTGCCCATAGAGCCCAACAAGAACACGTTAAGGAAGATGGAATCAACGAAAATCCAGGGCATACAGGGCACGCCCCACTCTCGCGGTTGCTTAGCCTGTGGAACGAGTGCCGAGAAAACAAACATGAGGACGATCATTATGAGGCCGCAGATGGAAAGACACCATGAGTGTCTGCATCCCCCTTGGAATTGCCACAGAGAGGAAAATCCGATGGCTATCCATGACAATGCCGAAAGGAATGCAAGCGTCCGCCATAGATTTGTTTTCTTCTCGATAACCACATAGCGCTTGTAGATGAGAGTGTTGGCCACCATGTAGAAGACAAAGAGTGTCTCTATGGATATCAGGTCTATTAAAATTGCCAGCTCGGTAAACAACCCTATTGTCGTAGTGCAGATTCCTACAAAATAAGACATGAAAAGCAGTAAGCACAAGAAAAAGCATATTCGACTACGTGAGATTGTTATGTGATCATCATTTGCAAGCATAAAAGATTAAAGAATCAGAACCAAAGACTAACCGAGAAAGATGGATGCGTTAAGATGGATGGTAGCATAGGGTTTCAGTTTTAATAATAATAATTTTCTTAAAAAACAAACTTCCGACTTCCGACTTTAGAATTCAAATTTTTTGTAAAATATTATAGATTAAAACACTGAATGTAGAGATATTAAAAATATAGAATTTTAATAAAATATTTTTAAAAAGTAATTATTGCTTGCCAGATGGCAGGCATACAAGTTTTATTTGCTTAGATAAGATATTTTTCCCAGATGCACAGGGCCATTGGGAGGACGCCTGGCAGTACTCGCTGGGAGGATTGCCTCTATCCGCATGTTTAACCATATTTCTTACCAACTGAGTTGTAAAGCCAAGTAAGATAAAAAAAGAAACAAATCACTAGTAATAGAGATGAAAATATTACCTGTGGTTTCGTGGGAGGTTTGGACAAAGAAAGCAGGGAGCTCTCATTTCCTAGTAGCGAGATCGCCTATGGTGCCAAAACTAGGGAAAGCATTGGCAGCCGCAATGAAGCCGCCGTAGGAGTAGAATCCTTTGGCCTTGCAACCAACGTCGTTTCTGTGCTTCAATAACTCGTTGAAAATGCTTTCAGTGATGACAGATGAGACCCCCTATCCACCAGGAGTGGGTGAGGGATGCGTGGGAGTCGATCTTCTGCATTGGCTTTGGCAATCCTGCCCGCAATGGGATTTCGTGTTGCTGCACCATCCCCATTTTCTTCAACACAAGCCATATTGTACAGAGCACTCCACTTGCTTGTCATCTGCATTGCTTTGCAGACTAAGTATTGTAAGTATCGCTCGTCTAAAAATCATAAGTAGTCTCAGAAGGTTAATAAGGGTATGGCTCATGAGTAGTAGTATCGACAGGGGTGAGGCTTAGTCAAAGGAAAAGCGTAAGTCGACTACGAAGCAGAACTATTAAAAATCTCACTTCAATGGCAATTAATGGATTGAAGTGTATCGTATTAACACAAATAAATACTCAAACCAAACAAAGAACTTTGCAAGAAAATACTATCAGGTACCAAACAACAAGGATATGATATTTCCTTATTAATTTTCTAACGTTTAATATTCATTTGAATATGGGTATTCTAATTTCCTTGTCATCATTGCAATATTAGATTGTTGTGCTATTAACCCAAAACCTATAAAATAAAAAAAAAAAAAATTGCAGTGCAAAGTTATGGGGATTTGCACACCAAGCCAAAGATATGCACCATGCGGAACGAGAGTGTTGTATTTTTCTATAAGATTACATTTCTTTGATGAAAGACAACTTCCAGAGCAGACCAACACCTGACTAGAAAATGGTTGAGAAGGTGAGCAGACTAGCGCCTGACCAGAAAGTTGTGTGTCCTTACATGGTGCTCATCATCTACGTTGGGTACCTAAGCTTACATGGTTCTCATCATCTGCGTTGGGCACGTAAGAAGATTGAAGAACGTGCATGAATCTTGCATGGTGCTCATCCTATGCACTGGGCATGTAAGCGGACTGAAGAACCCACTGGGCAACCTGATTGAAGAAAGTTGATTGAAGAAAGGGAGTGAATAGCATAAACATTAAATATTAATGAACTAATGCTTATCTTTGGAGATAACATTAGTTCACCTTAAGAGATGTAAACCTAAATGTAGTGATAATTTCCTAAGTTTCAAATGAAGACTTTCCATATGTTCTCCATGTGCCTCGAGAAGAGGCCAAATAAGACGATGCAATTCAAGATTGGAGCACTGAAAGCCTTGGCTCGCTCCAAGTAATGTTAATTCTCTCTCTTAATATTCGGGGGATTGGAGGCACCCTCAAGGCTGCCTCATTCAGGAGATTATTAGAGTGTTCTAAGCTCGATATCTTATTTCTTCAAGAGACTCTCTCGGTCGACCACAAAGCCAGAGTCTTTGTGCACCTTTTCCGTCCCTCGTGGGTCTCGGCAGCAGTAAATTCAATTGGATCTTCGGGCGGTTTGCTGGTGGCTTGGGATCCCAGCCTTTACAATTTGAAACCCTTCCTATCTAGTGGGGGAATCCTGATCCTTGGCAGATGTCTAGCTTCAAATCAGGATGTTGCTTTACTTAATATCTACGGGCCTTGTGTGGACAAACAGAATTTCTGGTCAAAACTTGATTCTATGGGTCTTCTCTCCATCCCAAATCTCATTATTGGGGGAGATCTAAATTTCATTCTTTCAGCTGAAGAAAATTGGGGTGGATCCTACTTGTCGGGCCCCTTAGAAGATTACCTCAAAAGGCTCTTTGATACAAACAATCTGATTGATGTCCGGCCGATTCGAATTACCCCCACTTGGAGAAACGGGCGGTCTGGACCTGCTGCAATTGCTAGATGACTGGATCGCTTCATGATCGATGAAAGTATCTTAACTGTGTCGGGCTTCCCTTCTTCGTGGGTTGAGTTCCCCTATGTGTCTGACCATGCGCTAGTTCTCCTCCAGTTACGGTTTCCAGCTCTTCACCCTTCTTCTCCTTTTAAGTTCAATCACCATTGGCTCTCGTCCGAGACCTACTCTAAGCTAGTTGATATGATTTGGAGGGACCCTCGCTATCTAGCTGAAGTTAATCCACAAAGGCGCATTGTCTGGAAACTAAAAGACCTCAAGCACAAATCGAGAGCCTGGCTCCTTGATCTAAAAGCTTCACAATATTCAAGTTTAATAAAGCTGGAATCGGAAATTTCCCAGGTTTTACACTCCTCGTATATCACAGCTCTGTCCTCGGATGAGTCGGCTACTTTAAAGAAGCTTGAGACAAACCGAGCCTCCCTTCTACTTTCGGAAGAGAACAGGTGGAGATTGTGCAGTCGAGCGACTTGGTTAAAGAGTGGTGATTCAAATTCGAGTTTTTTTCATAAAGTGGCTAGCTTCAATAGAGACAAGAAGCACATCTGTTCGATTAAAGGCGGCGGTGATGATTTGATAAGTGGACAAAGTGCTCTCCAGGATGAGGCTGTCTCGCACTTTAGTTGCCTCTACAAAAAAGCTACTAATCTGGACCTTCCGGGGATGGTGTCAACGGCTAACCTCTTTCCTAGTTTTGTCTCTGATGTTGAGGCTGCCGAACTGTACAAACTTGTTTCCCTGTCCAAATTAAAAAATATTCTGCTCCACTTCAATTCGGAAAGAAGTCCCGGCCCTGATGGCTGGTCGACAGAATTTTTCTGCTACTTTTTTGACCTTGTTGGCGCTGATCTTCTCCAAATGGTGCAGAATAACCGTACCACTGGAAAGATTGTCGGTAGTCTCAATTCTACTTTCCTTGTCTTGATATCGAAAGTAAGTAACCCACTCACCTTTAGTGACTACCGCCCAATTTCCCTCTGCAACCTCATTTACAAGTTAATTTCCAAGGTTATATCCAATCAAATCAAGCCATTTCTTGAAAGGAGACTCTCTGCAGAGCAATTAGGTTTCTTGCGGGGAAGAAGAATACAGGATGCGATTGGGGCTGCCCATGAATGCATACACAACATCAAAAAGAAAAATTTAAAGGCCCTGGTTATGAAACTTGATCTAAAACAAGCTTTCGATTGTGTTGATTGGCAGTTTTTAAGAATAATTCTTCACTCAGTGGGGTTTGATGAATTATTCATCAACTGGATTATGTCCTGTGTCTCTAGCTCTAATTTCGCTGTATTGATTAATGGAGAGGCATCCAGTTTTTTTAAAAGCGAGAGGGGGCTCCGCCAGGGATGCCCTCTTTCCCCCTACTTCTTCATTCTGATTATGGAGGGTCTCAGCCTTCTTCTCTCTAAAAAATTTTCTGAACATCACATCTCCGACATAAAGGTATCAAAACACATTAAATTGGTGCATCTCCTGTTTGTTGATGACGTTCTACTCTTGTCAAAGGAAGATTTATCAGAGTGGTTGGTTATTCTAGAGGTGCTACAGATTTTATGTTCCGTTTCAGGCTTATCAATTAATTTCACAAAATCTTCAGTTCACTATTGGGGTCTTTCGGTGGCCGAGCTTCAAATTCTCAAGGATGCCATCCCCTACACTTTTATAAATCTGAGCGATGGCTTCAGGGATCTAGGGTACCTGATGAAATTGGGAATCTCCTCTCCGGATGATTGGAGATGGCTGGTGGCTCGTTTTGAAAGCAAGATAAATTTTTGGTGTAATAAATGGCTGTCCATGGGTGGCCGATTTATCTTGATCAAGTCGGTTCTGGAATCCTTACCCGTCTTCTGGATGTCCCTACAAAAAATTCTAATCAAAATCATCAAAACTCTTCGGAGACTTATTTTTAATTTTCTGTGGAATAGTCATCTTGGCCACTTTCGTTTCCATTTGTGCAGTTGGGATGTTCTGTCAAAACCTCGGCGTAATGGGGGCTGGGGTCTAATGAATCTGTCCACTTTCAATACAACCCTCCTGGAAAATTCATTCTGGAGAGCAGTCTCTATTAATAGTATTTGGCATCGTATTATCATGGACAAATACTTGGGTTCTATGCCGCTTAATCCTTGGATTCGTAAGTCTTCTTTCTAGCTGAGAGAGGCATCTACTTTTTGGAAGGGAATGGTTGCTTCAATCCCAGTTCTTCTTCACTGGTTTGTGTGGAAACCAGGAGCGGGTACAAAAATCTACATCGATGGTGACAAAATACTCGGTATGGGAGACCGATCGCTCCTCTCCGCCGAGTTACGGTCACAACTTCAGCAACAAAATATTTATCATCTTGCACAGGTTAGTTTACAGTCCATCATCAACACTCTTCCTGGCAAATGGTGGGACAGTGGGGCGCTACACCTGAATGGATCGACTGCCATTGAATGGGACCACTATACTTCTGCCCTCAAAGCCGCGGGGATCTCTCTTTCTCCCTCACTCGATACTCTTCAATGGGCTGGTGGCGATGCCACGGGGATCATTACTGTGAAGAATCTATACAACGCTTTACTCAACCAACAATTCTCTGTAGTGGACCGATCTTGGTTCTCTCTTCTCTGGCGTTGGGATCTGCCCCTTAAGGTCAAGCTTTTTATCTGGCTCGCTGGTAAGGAGAAGCCGCTTACCTGGGATGCGCTTCATCGGAGGGGATGGGAGGGGCCGGGGATATGCCCTCTCTGTTGCAGTGCGCCTGAGAATATCCACCATATTTTGGTTCATTGTTCCTATACTCAGACAGTCTGGACACATGTGTTATCACAACTCTCGCTGTCTCTTTCTTGGAGTGGCTCTTCCTTCTCGCACAGCTACTCTCGGTGGCTGGCACTTTCATCTGCGCCAAAGACCTTACCTGCTATCGTTTGTTGGCAGATTTGGTCCGATCGGAACCGTGCCATATTTGATTCCTGCCCACCTTCTTCACACGCAACGATTCTTAAAGTCTTGGCCTCCTTCCATTGGAAACAACGACCGATAAAGTCTCCTTCTCCCAATGTATGTGATATCAATTTGATAAAAGACTACACAGTGGCATTTTTCGATGGCGCAGCTTTGTCCAGTGGAGGTTGCTGTGGGGCGGGGGGTATCTTCAAAACCGACCCGACTAGGACTACCATGTGGTTCTTAAACTGCGGAGAAGGCACAAACAATAAGGCCGAGCTCTTGGGCTTATGGGCCTCTCTATTTCTCACCTCCTGCTGGTCTCTTAGTCATCTCCACGTCCTTGGTGATTCGCGTATTATCATTGACTGGATCTCTCAAAAATCCAAGCTCCAAACATTCCACAACAATAGCTAGAAGGATAAAACGATGGAGCTGTTAAAATCCTTCACTGATGTCAAATTTCACCATATTCCCAGATCTTTCAATGGTGAGGCGGATGCCCTCTCGAAGAGGGATTTAAGCGAAGTGGTTGGCAGGCTCTCGATTTTCCATAAGGATAGCGAGATAGTGAGTCCCATATCCTCTATTAATGTATTTGAATGAGGTGGGCTGATTTTGCTATTTTGTCTTTTGTGTATGGTTGGATTGGGCTCTCGCTCGTTTGTACTTTTCTGCTGGTATGT
>JZKD02S1828026.1:64670-82112 GCA_000966675.3 Picea glauca | reverse complement strand
TCATTTTGTCTGTCAAGTTGTTTAAAACACTCAGAATTGGAAGATCCAGTCAAGGGTCGCGATATTGTAGGATGATGTGTGGTTAATCACTACAATCTTTGCACCAGTCTTAAGCAATCTCCCACGTTATCTTTTTCCTCTTGTACTGAATGATTCAAAATTGGAGGATCCAGTTGAATGGTTGTGGCTGCATAATATGATGTAGGTTTGATCAGTGTGCAGTTATGATTGTGTCGTTTAGGCACATTTCAGTGTCTCATTTTTCTTCCCCGAGCTATTGGAAGGCCTGATGCCCAGAGTAGTCTCCTCCACCTTTCTTCCAAGTCTTCCCTATACTCTCGCTTTAACTCAAATTCCTGAC
This sequence comes from Picea glauca, assembly GCA_000966675.3. Taxonomy (NCBI): domain Eukaryota; kingdom Viridiplantae; phylum Streptophyta; class Pinopsida; order Pinales; family Pinaceae; genus Picea; species Picea glauca. The sequence goes on along the minus strand of JZKD02S1828026.1, from coordinate 81,751 downwards.
TGAAATTAGTTGTGGCCCTCACTTCCCTGTGCATTTTTGGCCTAGTTTTATGAGTTAAACGATGTTGTTTTGAGTTTACTCCCATCCGATCACCCCTTTAAACAAATACATGACATAAAACTGATGGGCATCGAGATCTGTTTCTGCTGCAATCTAGGAGTGACTTCTGACGCTAATAGAACGGATCAAGATTAGGAGGACACAATAAACATATTGAAACAATTTTTTACCAATGGGAAAATTTCATCGATGCTTATGTGGGTAAATATCAAAGAACCAGAACCATATGATGGCACCCACAATGATAAATTACCTGGTAACTTCTATTAGAACATTGATCAATATTTGGAACAGATGAACGACAATTTCCAATGAAGCCATGTAACACCCTGTTTCCCCCAGTCTGTAAAAAAAACTATACTCGCCAAGTATTGTGGAAAACTCAGAAATGTGAATGTGTAATGTGAATAGACATTGTGAAAAAGGTTGATGAATGTGAATAATATTATGAATATATATTTCAGGACTGTTGAGAGGGGAATATGCTGAAAAATAGACCACGATGGTTGGATAAAGGTGGTGGAAGGCACCTGGAATGGTGGCGTTAACTTCCACCGAAAAACAATACCGTATTTGGTCTTCACTAGCCCAGAGAACCAAGAGCAGCTCATTGGCCCGAAATTAATTACTCGCAGGTTGGTAGGTGGATGGCTCCTCATGTGTAATGAGGGATGGGGGTAAAACCGCCCATCCGTGGGGTCTTGACACCTGACCACCATGAGGGATATCATGCCACACGTAACCTCACCGGAAAGGAAAAAGGTAGGAGGAGTGTGTGATCACGGGAAGACGCAAGGGAGGAAGAACTCTGGAAAAATATGCAAAGTGAGTGATAGCGGAGAAGAAGGAGAGTAACCTTCGTTCTTGGTCACTAGCAGAGAGAGACACAGTCTCGCAGTATCGTGGGCTCAGCTCGGGGGTGGTTAGTGGTAAATCCGTTGGGAGTTTCTGAGCCTATGGTTGGGTGGAAATGAGCACCCCTCTCAGCAGTTGCATCACCTTTGGTGTTTTTCTGATAAGTGTTTTGTCTCTGACATCTTGAAATATATATATATTCTGACATTTATTCTCATAAGCTGTGAAATTGTGAATGTTTTCAGTGCAAGAATGTTTGTAAGGTGTTTTGATCAGTACTGGTAGTTGCATGTTTATAATGGAAAGACTACGCGTGGCTTATGTTTTCATAAATCGCTATTTATATGCATACTGATCTAATTCAGACTTCACGTCTAGTTCTCGAGAGAAAGATACCCTTATCTACCTCATATAGTACCCTGGGTAAACCTCCCCATAGAGATACCCTCCTTGAAAATCCCATCAAGAACCTGGAGAGAGGATGTGAAGGCGCAAGGCCTTAGTAACCCTGCATGAGGATGAATGATCCTCTTGAAATCCCAAGATGGCTGTGTAGGGATAAGTATCATTTGACGGGTGAGATCATGTCGGAAGATCTGCGGTCATTCACGGTCATTACATTGGAAGGAGAAGAGGGGGCATCAAATGCCTCAACCCCTTTCCTTTGTTTTCACGAGTAGCGTTAAAGGCATAGCTTAGGAGAGGTAGTGCAGTTATGCACAGGCTCCCTGTAGAGCAAGTAGAGACCGAGACCCACTCAAGTCCTAGACTTGATGAAGGAGAGAAATAGATGTGATGAAGACTCTTTTAAGAGTCAAACCCAGGAGAAAGAGCGCAAATCTCCCAAGTCCCTAATAGTTGACGAAGCTCAGGACAGATAGCACCTGGTCAGATGCACAGACCCTGTAGGAATTCATAGAGGTCGAGGAAATCTTTCACGGCTTCAGAGTAGAGAAGCCCAGGAGGGATAGTGTTTTTTTGTGCACAGAGCCATAGCTGCGAAGGTCGCAGAGAATAAGCAAAGGCCGAGACCTTTGATACTTAAGAAATCTTCCAAGGAGAAGAAAGAGAAGTGCATGCTCAAGGAAGAGATACAACTATCGTTAGATTAGCTGGAGAGAAATAGATCTAGGTCGTCGAAAATGTACGTCTAGATGCGCACAGAAGAGAGGAGAAACGGACGGCAGAGACACTTCAAGATAGAATAGGCGAACAGCTGATAACTGTTGGATATTGCAGAGTTGCAAGGCAGTTAGGGTTGGGTGCTTCAACCCACGAAGTCACGAACTGTGAAACACGAGGAGGAGAATCTGAACCATTGAATCCAGGAATGGGAGGACCATTGGATCAGAACCCCGTGAAGATATCGTATACTGGGAGTTCGGGGGTTCGGGGGTTGGAAGGGACCACTTTCGACCGTAGAAGTCGTGAAGTGCCAAGAGCCGAGGCTCGTGAGAACACATGGTACATCCATCAGGTGGGGCCCGCGTGGCCGATGGGTGGACACGCGTTGCCTGGGAAGGAATCAACGCTCCGTTGACTTCTCGCGTATTGGGGATTCACAATATAAGAGCATGAGAGCTCAACCCTTGGACTTGCAAAGTCGCGAGTAGCGAGAATGAGAGAGGGAAAATTAAATATCGCTTCTTAGGGGTTCGTGAAGGGAAGGTGCCAAGATTTGACGCTACAACTCACGAAGTGGCGAGTTGCGAGCAGTGCGAAAGGAAGGTCAACCTTCGCTGACTTTCAAGTCTCAGAGGATCGCATAAGGAAGGAATGATAGTTCAACCATTGAACTCATGAAGTGGCGAGTAGCAAGAGGAGCTAGCGTTTATCCTAGCCAGCGGTCACACGCAGAGGACGCTAACAGAAGGAAGCTATACCCATTTCGTGATCTCGGGTATCGACGATCTGTGAAGAAAATTCAAGGGTCTTCGACTCACGACTCGCGAGGTCACGAGTTGTGAAAGGCACCTGCATTTAGGCGCGTATGTGGTCTTATCGAACTAGGGACTAAAGAAAGGGAGCTATTTCTTTGTCATTAAGAAGCCAGTAGATCTAGACGGCCAGAATCTGCACGCCCAGATCTATGGCCAAGGTTTCATTCTGAAGCCCCCTCGCCATTCTACCTTTAATATTGGACTCACTTGTATCGCTGAGTCGCAAAACATGAAAAGGCGCCTGGTTTGTTTGGCCTGTGGTCCTAACCCACGATCACAGGGAGGTGAGCAAGGAAGAACTAGCTCGTGCTAGGCCCCCGTAGGACTTCGGGGATTCTGTCCCTTGAGGAAAAGAGAAAATTTTACTATTTCGTAGTGGGTATGTGACAAATTGCTATCAAAGCATGGTTACAGCACTTGGCCCTCTTGGGCTCATGAACGAGTTGTGCAGAAGCTCCATTCGGAACACTCCTAAGAGGAGTAACCCTCTATCTTAAACCCTTTTATATTCAAAGGATCGAAGTTTGAAAATAAGAACCCGACTGTGTATGCATGTTAAAGAATTATGAATTTTTGCGCGGATTATAAAAATGTATCTAACTATTGACTAACAACCAGCGTTTGTATTTTGCACCCAAGCGGGCGATCAGCCGTGGGAATTTACAGATGCAGAGAATGGTGACTCATCAAGAAGTGGGAGAGGGCTCCCACAATAGAGACGAAGAGTCTGACGAAAGAAGGGAAATAGGGACCCCTCCAGATCTAGATGAGACTGTGAGGAGTCTCATGGTCGAGTTGCAAAGCTGCAAGGACGATAATGAAAGGATTATCAAAGAACAAGAAAAGCATACAGAAATTAACACAGTTCTACTGTAGAGCTTATTTGATCTTCAAAGACAAATGCAGCATGAACCTGAAACTAAGAAACATGGTCATGTCAGTGGCCACACTGTGAGGAGCACCTCGAAAAAGGTCCACCCCAGAGGTAAGGGACCAGTGCTGAGTGATTCCTCTGAGAAGGAAGCTGGCGATTCCGAAGGCTCTTCTAGCAGCAGAATTAGTTCCTATTCCTGAAAGAAACAGAAGAAGCAAAAGCCTTCCAAAGGTCAAAAATTCAAAGAATTCAGAAAGGGAAAACCACCCTCCTTCGACGGTGAAATAAATAAGGGAGAGGAAGCAGAGGCCTGGCTGCTTGGACTAAAGAAATATTTCAGAGTCCATGATTTTTCAGAAAATTTGAAGGCCTGAGTTGCCACCTTCAATCTGAACGGAAAGGCTTCCATTTGGTAGGAAGATCTTAAGAATGTGAAAGGGGTTCGTGAAGAGGATCTGTCCTGGAAACAGTTTGAGAAATACTTCCAGAAGAAGTATTTGTCGGAAAAATATTTCGACGAAAAGACTAAAGAGTTTTATGAACTCAAACTGGGACAACTCACTATAGAAGAATATGTCAACAAATTCTTCGACTTGTTGAGATATGTGCCTTATATAAAAGCATAAAAGGCAAAGGTGCAGCACTTCATCAGTGGACTACCCAAGGACTACCGGAACAGAATTGAATTTGATGAGCCAAAGACCCTAGAAGACACTATTCGAAAGGCAACCTATTGTCATGAAAATTTTTGGCATCGAGCAGAACCTCGTGAAGGATGGAAACCAAAGAATAGTTCAAGGTTTCATAAAAAGGGGATTAAATCCCCAGGATTTAAGAACTATAATAAGAACCCAAGAATGAACTTTCCAACCCGGAGTGTACTCCAGCAGAACTTTCCCTCATCGGGCGGAAGTAAAATTTCTGGACCTGTACCAGTAAAGACTGATAACCAAAAGAGAGAACCTTTGAAATTCTGGGGTTGTGGAGAAGAACATCTCCTGAGAGACTATCCACACTGACAACAGAATAGTCGAAGGATTTATAACATCCAGGAAGCTACTACAGTCAATGATGTGGCCAAGAGTGTGTCACAGATTTATGCAGCCTTGGATAATAACCAAGTTGACCATCAAGCTTCAATGGTGGAGATAGAAGGTATGATCTCCAACCATGTAGTATCTATTTTGATTGACCCTGGTTCAAATTTGAGTTATATAGCCCCTAAAGTTGTTGATAAGTGTAAACTACAACCACAAAAACAAACCAAGCCATGGTTGGTACAGTTAGCCACTGGCACCAAAAGAAGGGTAGCAGAGGTCATACCAGCGTGCCAATTGATGTTGGGTGAATTTCCCACCCAAGCAATCCTTAACGTATTACCCCTCAGATCGTACGATCTGTTGATTGGTATGGACTAGCTAGCCACCCATAAAGATAGATTGGAATGTTGCCATAAAACCTTAGAATGTGTGAGCAAATAAGGAAAAAGGATGACCCTTCAAGGGATCTGAAAACCTGTCTCGATGAGACAAATATCAGCTCTGAAAATGACAAAGTATTGTCGAAAGGGATGTCCCCTATATGCAATACATGTGTCGGAAGCCATAGAAGGTGACAAACCCAGCCTTGAAGATCATCCTACCCTGAAAGAATATAGAGATGTGTTTTCGGAAGAGGTACCAGGTCTACCTCCGAGAAGAGACATAGACTTCTCGATAGAACTCACACCGGGAGCGGTGCCGGTGTCTAGAACACCCTACCGAATGAGCACACCCAAGTTAGTTGAACTCAAATTGCAATTAAAAGAAATGATGGATAAGGGTTATATTTGACCCAGCGTGTCTCCATGGGGAGCGCCAGTCCTGTTTGTGAAAAATAAGGACGGCACCCTTACATTGTGTATAGATTATAGACAACTCTATAAGGTAACCATAAAGAACAAGTACCCCTTTCCCAGGATCAATGATTTGTTCGATCAATTGGGAGGCGTGTCTATTTTCTCAAAGGTCGACTTGAGATCGGGATACCATCAAGTCCGAATCAAGCGTGAAGACATCCATAAAACTTCCTTCCGGACGAGGTATGGTGACTATGATTTCGTGGTAGTGCCATTTGGGTTGACCAATGCCCCTGCCACTTTTATGTGCTTGATGAACAATGTACTCAATAAATTTCTAGATAAATTTGTGCTAGTTTTTATTGATGATATATTAATTTACTCTAAGAATAGAGAAGAGCATGAAGAACATCTTAGGCTTGTGCTGCAAGTACCCAGAGAGCATCATCTCTATGCTAAATTCAGCAAATGTGACTTCTTCTAGAAGAAAATACATTACTTGGGTCATGTTCTATCTGAAGAAGGGGTAGCAGTGGACCCTGACAAAATTAGGTCTATCATGGAATGGCCTACCCCAAGTGATGTTTCGGATATCAGATCCTTTATGGGATCAGTAGGATATTACAGAAGATTTATAGAAGGATTCTCCAAGATTGGTTGTCCAAACACTGCCCTACAGAAGAAGGGGACAAAATTCCTGTGGACACATAAATGTGAAGAAAGATTTCAAACCCTGAAGCATCTACTGACCCATGCACCCGTGTTGAAAATTGTCGACCCAGAAGATGACTTCCTCGTGTGCACAGATGCCTATAAGGAAGGGCTTAGAGGAGTCCTTATGTAGAAAGGAAGTGTGATCTACTATGAATCCTGAAAATTGAACGAGCATGAAGTCAACTATGTGACCCATTATCTAGAACTGGATGCCATAGTGCATGCCTTGAAAATGTGGAGGCATTACCTCCTGGGAAGAAAATTTGTACTTATGATAGATCACTGTGGATTGCGATACCTGTTTGATCAACCAAAGCTCAACACCAAACATGCCAGATGGATGGTCCTCCTTAGAGAATTTGATTTTGAAATCAAACACATTAAAGGAAAAGAAAATAGGGTTGTTGATGCCCTTAGCAGAAGCATGAAAACAATTCACCTGGAAATGGTGAGCACCTGCGAGACAGATGTCAAGGAAAGAATCAGAAATGCACAAGAAATAGATCCCTTCATTCAGACCGTGACCTTATACCTGCAGGAAGAACTCGTCGGAGTCAAACATGAAGGGTACCAGATGACCAAAGGAGGTCTGCTCACCTACAGAAACATATTTTATATTCCAGATTGTGATGACTTGAAGAGGTTCATACGGGATGAACTACATAAAAGACCCTATTTTGGTCATCCATGATACCAGAAGATGATCACTGCCACCAGGAAACAATTCTATTGGCCTAGAATGAAGAAAGACATAGCCGAGTACCTAGCCAAATGCATAGAGTGCCAACAGGTTAAAGCAGAACATCGACACCTAGCAGGATTATTGCAACCTTTACCAATCCCAGAATGGAAATGGGAAACCATCTCCATGGATTTCATCACTAGATTACCAACCTCAACCAAACAAAATGATGTCATTATGGTGGTGGTCGGTAAATTGAGAAAGTCTGCTCACTTCATCCCCATCAAGTAAACCTGCAAGGCAATCGATATCACCCAGGTATTCATGAAAGAGATATGCAGACTGCATGGTATGCCTAAAGAGATCGTGTATGACAGAGACACGAAATTTACTTCCAACTTTTGGAAATCACTGATGGATGGTTTAGAGACCAAGTTGTTGTTTAGCACTGCCTATCACCCTCAAACCGACGGACAGATAGAAAGAGTGAATCAAATATTAGAATACATGTTAAGGATGCATGTAATGCATCGACCCAAGAAATGGGAAGACTACCTACCACTGGTAGAATTCTCCTACAACAACGGCTACCAAGCATCCCTAAAGATGAGTCCCTTCGAGGTCCTTTATGGTAGGTTGTGTAGTACTCCAGTCAGCTGGAGTAATCCCGTAAACAGGATATATTTTGGACCTGACATGTTAAAAGAAATGGAATAGCAAGTGAATCAGATAAAACAAAATCTGAAGGTCGCTCAAAACCGACAGAAAAGTTATGACGACCAAAAGAGAACCCCAAGAGAGTTCAAAATGGGATACCATGTATATCTCTGAGTTAGCCCCAGGAAGAGTTCCCTAAAAATGGGAGCTTGTGCCAAGTTGGCACCTCGATATTGTGGACCCTTTGAGGTTCTAGATAGAGTGGGACCTGTAGCCTATCGGCTAGCACTTCCTCCCATAGTCAAAGCACATAATGTTTTCCATGTTTCATTATTGAAGGAATATGTACATGATGTTAATCATATAATTGATTGGTCTGTGATTCAGGTGGAACCGGAGGGAGAATTTATACCAGAACCCCAATGCATACTAGACAGAAAGGAAACCCCACTCTGGAACCAAACCATTGCACAGGTCAAGGTGCAGTGGAAACATTTTGGCCCAGATGAGGCTACATGGGAAATGGAGGATGCCATGAAACAGGCATATCTGATTTTGTTTACATCTGTACATGTAGGTCATGTTGATAGATAGAACATCGAGGACAATGTTCCTTTAAGGGGGAGGGAATTGTAACACCCTGTTTCCCCCAGCCTGTAAAAATAACTATACTGGCCAAGTATTGTGGCAAACTCAAAAATGTGAATGTGTAATGTGAATAGACCTTGTGAAAAAGGTCGATGAATGTGAATAATATTATGAATATATATTGCAGGACTGTTGAGAGGGGAATATACTGAAAAAGAGACCACGATGGCTAGATAAAGGTGGTGTAAGGCACCTGGAATGGTGGCGTTAACTTCCACCGAAAACCAATACTATATTTGATCTTCACTAGCCCAGAGAACCAAGAGCGGCTCGCTGGCCCAAAATTAATTACTCGCAGGTTGGTAGGTGGATGGCTCCTCATGTGTAATGAGGGATGGGGGTAAAACCACCCATCCGTGGGGTCCTGACACCTAACCACCATGAGGGAGATCGTGCCACACGCAACCTCACCGGAAAGGAAAAAGGCAGGAGGAGTGTGCGATCATGGGCAGATGTGAGGGAGGAAGAACTCTGGAAAAATATGCAGAGTGAGTGATAGCGGAGAAGAAGGAGAGTAACCCTCATTCTCGGTCACTGGAAGACAAAGACACGGTCTCGTAGTATCGTGGTCTCAGCTCGGGGGTGTCTAGTGGTAAATCCGTTGGGAGTCGCTTAGCCTACGGTTGGGTGGAAATGAGCACCCCTCTCAGCAGTTGCATCACCTCTGGTGTTTTTCTGATAAGTGTTTTGTCTCTGGCATCTTGAAATATATATATATTCTGACATTTATGCTCATAAGTTGTGAAATTGTGAATGTTTTCAGTGCAAGAATGTTTGTATGGTGTTTTGATCAGTACTGGTAGTTGCATGTTTATAATGGAAAGACTACGCACGGCTTATGTTTTCATAAATCGCTATTTATATGCATACTGATCTAATTCAGACTTCATGTCTGGTTCTCGAGAGAGAGATACCCTTATCTACCTCATATAGTACCCTGGGTAAACCTCCCCATAGAGATACCCTCCTTGAAAATACCATCAAGAACCTGGAGAGAGGATGTGAAGGCGCAAGGCCTTAGTAACCCTACACGAGGAGGAACGATCCTCTTGAAATCCCGAGATGGTTGTGTAGGGATAAGTATCATTTGATGGGCGAGATCCTGTCAGAAGATCTGCAGTCATTCACAGTCGTTAGATTGGAAGGATAAGAGGGGGCATTAAATGCTTCAACCCCTTTCCTTTGTTTTCACAAGTAGCGTTAAAGGCATAGCTCAGGAGAGGTAGTGCAGTTATGAACAGGATCCCTATAGAGAAAGTAGAGACCGAGACCCACTCAAGTCCTAGACTTGATGAAGGAGAGCAATAGATGTGTTGAAGACTCTTTTAAGAGTCAAACCCAGGAGAAAGAGCACAAAGCTCCCAAGTCCCTCATATTTGACGAAGCTCAGGATAGATAGCACTTGGTCAGATGCACAGACCCTGTAGGAATTCACAGAGGTCGAGGAAATATTTCACGGCTTCAGAGTAGAGAAGCCCGGGAGGGATAGTGTCGTTTTGTGCACGGAGCCATAGATGCAAAGTTCGAAGAGGATAATAAAAGGCCGAGACCTTTGATACTTAAGAAATCTTCCAAGGAGAAGAAAGAGAAGTGCATGCTCAAGGAAGAGATACAACTGCCATTAGATTAGCTGGAGTGAAATAGATCTGGGTCGTCGAAAATGTACGTCTAGACGCACACAGAAGAGAGGAGAAACGGATGGTAGAGACACTTCGAGATAGAAGTGGTGAACAACCGATAACCATTGGATCTTGTAGAGTTGCAAGGTGGTTAGGGTTGGGTGCTTCAACCCACGAAGTCGCGAAGTGAAAAACGTGAGGAGGAGAATCTGAACCGTTGAATCCAGGAACAGGAGGACCGTTGGATCAGAACCCCTTGGAGATATCGTATACCGGGAGTTCGAGGGTTCGAAGGTTGGAAGGGGCCACTTTCGACCGTAGAAGTCGCGAAGTGCCGAGAGCCGAGGCTCGTGAGAACACGCGGTACATCCATCAGGTGGGGCCTGCGTGGCTGATGGGTGGACACGCGTCGCCTAGGAAGGAGTCAACGCTCCGTTGACTTCTCGCATCTCGGGGATTCGCGGGATAAGAGCATGAGAGATCAACCCTTGGACTTGCGAAGTCACGAGTAGCGAGAATGCGAGAGGGAAAATTAAATATCGCTTCTTGGGGGTTTATGAAGGGAAGGTGCCAAGATTTGATGCTACAACTCGCGAAGTGGCGAGTTGTGAGCAGTGCGAAAGGAAGGTCAACCTTCACTGACTTTCAAGTCTCGTAGGATCGCATAAGGAAGGAACGAGAGTTCAACCGTTGAACTCACGAAGCGGCGAATTGTGAGAGGAGATAGCGTTTATCCTAGCCAGCGGTCACGCACAGAGGATGCTGACAGAAGGAAGATATACCCATTTTATGATCTCGGGTATCGGTGATTTGTGAAGAAAATTCGAGGGTCTTCGACTCACGACTCGCGAGGTCGCGAGTTGTGAAAGGTACCTGCATTTAGGTGCATATGTGGTCCTATCGAACTAGGGACTAAAGAAAGGGTGCTAGTGCTTTGTCATTAAGCAGCAGGTAGATCTGGACGGCCAGAATCTGCACGCCCAGATCTACGGCCAGGGTTTCATTTCGAAGCCCCCTTGCCATTCTACCTTTAAGATTGGACTTACTTGTATCGTTGAGTCGTGAAACATGAAAAGGCGCCTGGTTTTTTTGGCATGTGTTCCTAACCCACGATCATAGGGAGGTGAGCAGGGAAGAACTAGCTTGTGCTAGGCCCCCGTAGGACTTCGGGGATTTTGTCCCTTGAGGAAAAGCGAAACTTTTATTATGTCGTAGTGGGTGTGTGACAAGCCAACGTTAACATTGATACAATGTTATTAATTGGTACCGTAAAGTTTTGGTGGAGAAACCAGGTGGAGGAATTAGTTGTTGACTGCACTACATAGAAGATTGAATACTGGGCAGAGAAGAAATCTGCCTTGAACTCACATTTTGGACTACGGACCCAATACTAGATGGCACAAAATCAGTATTTGGCTCTTAAGAATACAGGACGGATTCAAGCATATATCAAGGATTTTTTAGGCCTTATGTTGAAGATCGAATATATTTCAAAAGAAGACAGACTACTCCATTTTATGAACATACTACAACCTTGGGCATAGAGTGACCCATGACACCAAAATGTATGGACCTTTGCAGCATCCATCACCGCAGTATAAAAGTTGTTGGGATACAAGGTAGAGGAAAAAGGTGGTCCAAAGAATGATGATGATGCTCAAGGTGAGAAGCAACATGGAAAGAACAAGAAGAAAGATAAATGGAACGTGAAGTCATTTGGGAAGACTAACAAAGACAAGGACAAAAATTTAGACATTCCTAAGGAAAAATGTAAGCATGTTCCATGTTGGATTTGTGAAAATGAACATAATGTAATGAATTGTCCAATGAAACAAAAGTTGTCCATTGTGGAACAAGAGGAAAAACCATGTGTTGGTGTTTTGCAAGTATTAGGTGTTTTATTAGAAGAGAAATCCACAAGAAGCCAAGAGCAAGATGTTACAATTCTTTTCTATATTTCTATAGTATTGAATGGAAGATAATCGGTTGTGATGGTTGACAGTGGGGTGACCCACAATTTCATGAAGGAAGACATCATGAGGGAGCTTAGGTTGCAACTTGAGCTAGCACAAAATTATTTCAAAGCAGTAAACTTGAGGGTGGAAAAGGTGATTGGTACGACCAATGGAGTCACCTTGAAGCTTGGATATTGGAGTGGAACCACAAGTTTCACCATTGTTCCTATGGTATTTTTGAGGTTGTTCTTGGGAAAGAGGTTTTGAGGAAGGAGAATGAAATGCCTATGCCTCACTTGGAATGTTTGGTCATCTTTTGAGGCCAAGATCCGTGTGTTGTCCCTACCATGAAGAGAATTCATGAAGTGGTTGGTTGAATGACATGCTTGAGTACTATGGTTTCTACAACCAACCAAGAATCCAAGTAGCCTTGTAGTAAAGAATTTGGATGAGTCAGTCTTGAAGAGAGACCTAGAGATGAGACTTCGGGAAGAGGTCTTGGATGATCTTCGATGGACATTGGTTAAGTGAAGGTGTTGGAGGAGAGGCTCACCAGGATTAAATCCATAGTGGACTCCACAATGATGATAGTGGCTACTTTGATGGATGCTTGTTTGAGTAAGCAATACATTCCAGATCAGGGTAGGTAGTTGGAAACAATGAAAAAATCATCCAAGGAACCTAGTGAAGAATTTGACATGTATGGGCTAAGCTAGACCACATACCAAGACCATAAGGTAGAGGCACATGGACCTTGGTATGTGAGGAGTGAGGAAGAGGTTGAACCCTCCTTGAGAATGCTTGGGAGCGACAAGTGGTCAGATGACCCAAAAATCAAACGCTTCTTAGAAGCTGACGATGGAAGAATTGATTTGAATGTGCCTCTATTGATGTATTTGATGTAGAAGTAAGGTAAATTTTCAAACTCACCACATGACTTGGAAAATTATGGATGTATTTTTTATGTTGGTTGTCGCCTTGACATTCAGCTACCATTGGCTTCTTGTTGAGATGCAAAAGGTTGGTTCATTGTCTAGGAGTGGGAAGTAGAGCCTAGTGTGCCTTTGAGAAGGTTCCTTGAAGATATGTTATTTGAATGTGACTTGACATAACAGTAAAAATGAAAGAGTGGTGACCTTTCCTTGTTCCAAAAGAATTGTACTAAGTGACCAAATTTCAAAATGAAAATGTTTCTTGGTCATGGGGTTGTGCATTCTCATGGATTGGGAATGATGATTAGATTAGCTACCTAGCCAGTTCAAGACTTGAGGAGATAGGGTGTGGGGAAGCATGGAAAATGGGTTGCCTTATAGATGCAATAGTAGGTCCAAGGGGTGCAACACTTGGACATTTTAGATGATCTTATTAATGAAGGTTAGGTTGTGATTGCAGTAGGTAGTGGTAGTAGTGATGGATTGGATTGCATTCTCTGCAACAAGAGTATTGACTTTGGATGGATTCATGGATTCAGAAAATGACTTGAGAACATGAGGTTCTTGAGGATGTTGTTGAGGACAACAACGATTTTTAGTGGGGAAGATGTAAGACCCTTTCCTAGGCTATCATCGGGCACCTCCACCACACATTCAACTCAATGATTAGTTATCAATGTGGATGGACATGTTAGACAGTTGATTCAGTTGAGACACCTTGGCTTGTTGGCAAGATGCACCTTCGAAAATCATCTTGGCTTGTTGGTAAGGTGCATCTTGGATAGTTGGTTTCCTTGGACCATGGAAAGGGATATTTCATATGGTCATACACCTTGGTTCGTTGGCAAGGCACACCACAGATGGACTCAGGTGCACCTATGAATAGATAGGGTCCATCGCAAACAGTGGAAAGTCAAATGCACCAAAGAATTTGGGTAGACTTTGTTAGATGTAAAGTAGGTTGTTGTAGGTATCCTCATCCAAAGACATGCACCACCATGAAAGACAAAGAATTTAGCTTAGAATGCTTGATGACTTGGGTTCCTAGACTTATACGAACCGATGGAGTCAACTAGTCCACACTTGGGGGTTGTGACAGACGGTCAAGGTGCCTTCGGGAAGAAGTTGTTGTGAATTGTAATTGTGGGTTTCACTCATTGGGCATACTCCCTTGAGTACTATCCATTGGGTGCATATTCACTGGACACCTCAACCGCACTTGGGAGTGATCAAATTGACTCAAGTGGATCAAGCGCAGTCATGTGGACTCAGAAAAGTTGGGCACACTTGGGACAATTGGGTTGACCAAGACGAGTGGACAAAGTTTCTTTCAAATGAATTAATACGGATTAAATGTATTGGCCCACTTAAGCATATCTAGTTGCACTTGGGCACAATTGGAAAAAATTACCAAGCAGATTGGACGACCTAGGCGAGCTTGAGATGGCCTAGGAAAACATAATGACATGGGTGAATGAAACAACCAAGATGAGCTTAGGACAACCACGACAGATCCAACATGATGTGAAACGACTTGACTAAACGATTGGTGAACAAGTCATCAAAGATGAGAAAGTTATATCAACAACACATGGGTCCACCTTAGAATGGAACGAGATTCTCAAGGCAAGGAGAGCTCATATAAATAGGTGTATGCCTCAAAGTGCTAAGGCATCAATAAAGACAGCAAGAGTCACCAAGTGTTATGTGATCTTGTGCCAAGTTCAAGGCTTGGGTGCCTCGGGAGACTTGTATTGACTAAGTGACAAGGAGACGAAAATTGGGCATGTAGGACGCATGCCTATGGATGCTTCAAGGGTTGGTTTGTGCAAGGTTGTTGGGCAGTTTTTGCAAAAGGGAATTTTCCTTAGTTGCTTTGTAGATTTTTAATTGAACTGGAAGAAGTTGTCCATGATTCCCCATTGTATCATGTAATATTCTTATATATATAATAAGGTGTTAGGCACCTAGCTTGGGTGCCACCCATTCATATGTGTTGTGCACCCATTCCTATGTGTTTTGTATTGCATATGTTTTATGTGTATTGAATGTTATTGTTCCTTGCATATTGTTATATTGGCTAAGTGTTGTATTCTTGGTATGTTTTGAGGTTGTAGTTGGATGCATGACTAAGTGTTGCTTGTTGGATTGACTAAGTGTGTTAGACTTAGCTAGGCATCTAACTTGTTATAGTCTAAGGTGAATTTATGGGCAGACCTTATGTGAAGTGGTGTAGTCTAGTTGTAGTAGGTGCAAGTTGGCCAAGCCACTGTGGCCGAGGCAAGGCAGTGTCGAACGACTGCAGGTGCCAAAACAACTTGGGTGAACTCAATTTGCAGAGAAATATCCACAGTGAATACAAGTCTGTGAGTAGCATTGTCAATTCATCTATAAACTTAAACTCTCTCTTTTAAATTAAAAATTATCCTTAATCTATTGAAATGTTGGTTTTAAATATCGTTTTTTATCTATATGAATTATCGTTGCTTTTTCAAAACTTTCACAGTTGTACCAGTACTCCTTATCATTGATTTTTCAAAACGTTTTCAATTGTACGCATGGATCAAACTTGACAGGAAGGGTTATATTTCAATATGAAGGGTTAACTTCATTTTAACCCTTCTACATTGGTAGGTTAAAATAAACTATTATTTTCATATGAAAATGAAAAATTGCTAATAGACTAAGTGCAAGGATTTATTTTATGTAGTGTTAATGTTATGTATAGATAGAATAAGCTCTGAAGAGATTATTAAACAAGTAGAAGAACCTTTCATCGTAGCACTAAAATAACATAAAGAATTGCATAAACTAAGGAATTACATAGCGATGAGATTAGAAACAAAAGGTTAATGTCATAACATTTACTGTAATACCTACTTGAATCTTTTGTGAGGTCGTATGATATCTTATGTGGCCTCTGTTGAATCATAGGCAGAATATGTACAACTAGGAGATCTACTGAATCGTGTGTGAAGAGAACTGTTGAGAAGTGAAAAGAGTCAGAGATATCAACTCAGACTTAGGGGGGTGACTTGAATTTGAATTATTCCTCCCCTTTTCTGAGTAGCAAGAGTATTCACCACCAATGACAACCAAAGCATTTGATCCCCATTACTAAAGTACCATTGTGACTCAGTTGTAAGTTGTAGCTTATAAGAAAAACAATATAAATCTCTCCCTATAGAGTGTCAATAAATAAGTGATACATGCATGTCTTAATAATAACATGGGCATGAGCTCCCTTACAATGGGATTGTATTGTATAAAAATGATAACAACTCTTTTTTTGAATGTCATGGAATAGGGAAAAAGTTATAACATTCCATTTTCTATTGTCATGGCTGAAGGAAAAAATGCATAAAATAAATAACTAATAAGAAAAAAAAAAAAACCCATAAAAATAATGACAAGTAAAATATATATGAAAAGTTTCCTTACCCTTTGATTAAAAATATCTTAAATAATTTTTATTTTGAATTTAACCAATAATTTTTTATGTTAAATTTAGTTATGATGAGCTAGAGGACTCTTATGAGCAATGACAACTTCAATTTTGATCCATTGTATACATTATCATTTATTTTTCAAGACTTCTAGCCGGAGTTGAAGGTTCTTCTATGGCGTTAAAGTGTAATCTATTTTATCGCATGTGAACAATCCGTTCGTGACGGCGAAGAAAAGAGGATTCATACTCAAAGTAGGACACAATGAGAAGAGAATAGGATGCCCTTGCAAAGTAGGACCACTGTGAGGCATAAACACTATATTAAAAGAAAAGAGGATGCTTATTCAAAGTGGGGAATATATATTAAAAGAGGATGCTTATTCAAAGTGAGGGAATATATATTCAAAGAGTATATTGAATTTAGAAAAGAAAAAGAGGAGGCTTATTCAAAATGAGGGAATATATATATTATAATATGTATATTATATATTTTATAACATAGGGATAGTATGTATAAAAGAAATTCAAATAAGGTAAAATTATGATTGGATATGTATTTTTATTTTATTTTATTTTTTAAAGTATGATTTAAAATTATTTTTAATTGATTAGAAAAATCATTTTTAAAAAAATTAATAAATAAAATTATATATATTAAAAAAACATATATAAGATGGAAATATACTTTTGCTAACCATTAATAAATTATTTCAAATAATCAAATTTTATTTATACATAATAATATTATTATACATTATTATATAATTATGTCGTGACCTTAAAAATAGATTATTATTATTATTTATATAGCCTGAGTGGGCCTAATGGTTAAGAACATTTGTTTCCTCTTAAGAGGTCAC
>JZKD02S1828026.1:0-23251 GCA_000966675.3 Picea glauca | reverse complement strand
ATGGATTTTTACAAGGATAGAAAGACAAGAAACCACGACCAACATCTCCTGAATGATTCTTTACATTATTTATTTTACGGTCAAGGAACAGACCATCTTAGATTGGGGTAAGTTGATTTCCATTGAAATCTCTTCCCAATTAGCGCAATACAAGAAGGAGAAGAATTTTTTTATGTAATCTTATTTGGTCTTTGTGATAGTGCATTGTTGTCAGTTCCCCAGATTATCTAACTACAAGAAGGTAAACTGTGAGTTCGACCTAATAACCTTCTGGTATCAATCATTGTGGAGGCACAAGGTCTCCCATCATTTTTATGAAGTCTTTAATGATTTTGTCTCAGTTTTTAAAGAATTAATGCTTGGAAAAAATGCTCCTTGGATGTCTGACCAGGCAAGTAAGTTCCTAGATAGGAAGGAGACACTAGAACAAATGGAAAATTGTAACGTTATAAGGATTTTTGGATCCAAAGAAAATCCTTCCTTCCTTCCATGCCACATATATGAAAAAATGTTTGTTGCTGAGATAGCAAGGCAGTACACATACTGGTTGCATTTTTTCCATGAAAAGAGAAAAAAACAATCATACCTTTGCCTTGGAAAGTCGAGGATTTCATATTCATAAATATGAACAAGATTGATGAATTCACATGCCACTTCCACAACCTCAATTTAAAATATGCTAAAAAATTAAAGGGGTTCAACCCTAGTGGTATATTTGTAGAACATCTATTGGCTATTGGTTTTAGCAATTATTTCATTAAAACTATTCTGAATGAAGATGGAAATAGTGCCTCAGGATCTCCCACTCGTGACACTGGCGACTTGGAGAAAATACTCAACACCAATGAGTCATACAAACAGAGAGGAAAAGGTTTGAGTGAGAAAAGTGTCCAATACCATACTGTCACACCGAAGAGTACAACATCTCGGAGAAGTGCTCCAACGACCTACCCAAGTAAGAAAGTCACCCACAGTTCTTCAGGCGGAGGAGGAGATAACAACCCTCTTTCCAAAAAAATTGAAAGTTCTCATAAACTTCCCTTGAGGAAGAAACGAAAAAACATTGTGCAAGAAGAAGAGGGACCTCAGGGAGAAAGTGATATCCATGATCTCTCCCTCGAGGATATGAAACTAGAAATTGACATTGAGAAATTGTTCCCCAACATCGACCAGCTAGAGAACATGACTCACCAGAACCCTCAGATGGATATAATTGAGACTGAGACCTTCGACGAAGAAGAGTCTTTTGTATTTCAGAGCATTGTTTTTGACAACGAATCCAAAAAATTAATTATTGAGAAAAGAGATGTAAAGAATAAGAAGGGAAAATCTCGTTCAGAGATTAACCTACGGAACATGCGACCTTCCCAAATTTCCTAGATACACAGAGCAACTGGAGATTCTCTATACAACTCTATTGAAGGCCTTGAAGTGGAAAATGCCAGGTTAAAGGAGTGAATCAAAGAATTGGAGGAATATTTAATTCCCCTTCCAGTACTTTCTAGCCCTTTAGCAATGATCGGGCCTACCACACCCGTGGAAAATTTAAAAGGATCGAAAAGCGTTCTCACATCAGCCCAAGGTTGTGTGGAAAATAATATCAAGAAAATAATGGAATTAATAATAGAGGCTTGGGAGATGTCAAAGAGCATGGTCTCTTTTGTAATGAGAGCACACACTTTTCATGAATATCTGCAAGCAGATTTGAAAAACGAGGAAGGTTTCTACCTCGATGCGGTTGTATCATTTGGTTTTAAAGTTACTAATATGACAGAGTTTAGAAGAAGAGAGGAGTATCTCCCTTCTTTGAACTGAATAAAACAACTGAACGCATGTTGGAAGGAAAAGGTAAAAAACTTGAACAGTATTGTTCAAGCATGTAGCCAGGCCATAACTAGAAGAGAGGAATTATTCAAGAAGCTACCTCAGATAGAACTAGCTGGAAAAACCAATGAAGTCCAAGACCCAAAATTGATACTCAACTCATTGTTCTTAACCAAGCAAGCATTTGATGAACAAGTTGAGATATTTAAAGGGTTGTCATTTGAAAAATNTGATCTCTCCCTCGAGGATATGAAACTAGAAATTGACATTGAGAAATTATTCCCCAACGTCGACCAACTAGAGAACATGACTCACCAGAACCCTTAGATGGATATAATTGAGACTGAGACCTTCGACGAAGAAGAGTCTTTTGTATTTCAGAGCACTGTTTTTGACAACGAATCCAAAAAATTGATTATTGAGAAAAGAGATGTAAAGAATAAGAAGGGGAAATCTCGTTCAGAGATTAACCTACGGAACATGCGACCTTCCCAAATTTCCTAGATACACAGAGCAACTGGATATTCTCTATACAACTCTATTGAAGGCCTTGAAGCGGAAAATGCCAGGTTAAAGGAGTGAATCAAAGAATTGGAGGAAGCTTTAATTCCCCTTCCAGTACTTTCTAGCCCTTTAGCAATGATCGGGCCTACCACACCCGTGGAAAAGTTAAAAGGATCGACAAGCGTTCTCACATCAGCCCAAGGTTGTGTGGAAAATAATATCAAGAAAATAATGGAATTAATAATAGAGGCTTGGGAGATGTCAAAGAGCATGGTCTCTTTTGTAATGAGAGCACACACTTTTCATGAATATCTGCAAGCAGATTTGAAAAACGAGGAAGGTTTCTACCTCGATGCGGTTGTATCATTTGGTGTTAAAGTTACTAATATGATAGAGTTTAGAAGAAGAGAGGAGTATCTCCCTTCTTTGAACTGAATAAAACAACTGAACGCATGTTGGAAGGAAAAGGTAAAAAACTTGAATAGTATTGTTCAAGCATGTAGCTAGTCCATAACTAGAAGAGAGGAATTATTCAAGAAGCTACCTCAGATAGAACTCGCTGGAAAAACCAATGAAGTCCAAGACCCAAAATTGATACTCAACTCATTGTTCTTAACCAAGCAAGCATTTGATGAACAAGTTGAGATATTTAAAGGGTTGTCATTTGAAAAATTCTATGGCATTCTTGAATATGGTGAAGATGACATGGAAAATTGGCTAGTTGATTATTCGATCAAAAATCAAGATATTGAGGAAGCATTGCAGAACATTTCTATTGATCTAAGGGACTTGGAAGGTGAAATATTCAATATAAAAATTTGGCATGAAATCAATGTGGCACCAATGAGGACCTACATCGAGGAGTGGTTCAAAAAGGCTGTCAATAAGCTCACAAGTGAAGGGAAAAGGACGGTTGGGACGGTTCTTGTAACCAACGAGGAAAGCCATAAAAGGACATCAACGAGCAAGTGAAAAATCTTGAGATACCATCATAGTATTGTTGCCTTCAACCACCTACTTTCTTCTTTCTACGAACTTCATTCTTATACATATTTTCTTTATGGTCCGTGGGAGCTACAATCCTAGCCATTATGACAAACACATTTTAATTTCAGAGAATATAGATTGAAATATATATTTTTTAGAAATTCCAAGATAACTATTTTGCGAACAATATCAACTGTACTTTTTAACCCAGTTTTTATGAATATAAAGTATTTGAGCTTGATCTATTGTTATCTCAATTTGAGCTGCCCATGTACTACTCTGTCAAAATTCTCTTATGCATGCGTTTCATTTTATTTTAGTTTTCATGTGATCATAAATATTTATCCCTACTATGATGGATGTGAGGAAGTTTTGTTTATTTGATTTAAATGTATGAATGTGTGTGTTTCCTGGTCCATTCTTAGGAACTCTCTTTTTAAAAGAAAAGAAAATATTTTCTGTTTTTTGTTATATCTATTTTACTTTCCTTTGACGAACTTCTTTAAAAGTTCCACATTTTATAAAGCTCGGACATAGGAGTACCACCTCTATAAAAATGCAAGAGGATTCACATCCTCATGAGGTTACCGTTTCTGTCCTAGCGGATTCAAGGGTCAACATTTTTGGCGACCATACTAGGGACATGAACTGAAAATTCAGAACTTGGCCCAGTGTTTTAAAATAAATATTTGAATTTACCCCAGGGTAACCAACCCCATTTAGAAATTGGACTGAATAATCAACAACGCATTTTTCACCAATTGTATAATTTGGTAATATCAATAGCCCAGACTTGAGAAGAGTTAGAAGGGTCCTGAAAGATCTTAGTCCAAGAAGAATAAAGAGATATTCTCCGAAGACAAAAGAGAGAAGAACGACAAGATCGAATAAATCAAAAGATTAGATAGAGCAACACAAGAACAAGGTCAATATTGAAGTTGGATGAATACATGGGACCCATCACCCGAAGTAAAAGTAAACAACTCTATGTCCCTAGAAGTGAAAGGTCTGATTCTGAAACCTCCTTAAAAATGGAAACAAGAGACGAACAACCCTGAATCGAACATCATGAGGAGAGACAAGGAGGTGAAAGAGATACTACAAGAAACCAAGGAATCCCAGGGTTTGGAAATAGAAGGAGGGTGATATATTCCCCTCTTAATCTCATGGGTGAACAACACGAACTCCCAGTTCTCCCTAAGGGAACCTTGAAGGAATTTTCTGGAGATGGGACAATCGATGCAAAGAGGCATTTGCATTTATTTCTTGACGTTTGTGACTTCCACTGAGTTGAACATGATGACATCATGGAGAGGTTATTTTTGCAAACTTTATCAGAAAGAACTTATGAATGATATACAACATTTCCCAGTAGATCAATTTGCTTGTGTAATGACCTCGAAGTTATGGTCCTTAATATGTTTTCTCCCCCAATTGCTTACCATACCCTCCTTATAGACTTCACCTAGATTGGGTTAAGGAAGAACAAAAGGATACAAGATTTTAATCTCAAGTTCAATAAGACTCTGAGTAGAATCCCAGAAGACAAAATACCAAATGACTCGGTCATTCTCGGTTTCTATAAGAATGCAATGCCCCCAAATGTGAAATATGCCATCAAAACATCCCAGATGGATACCCTAGAGGAAGCAATGACTAAGGCTAATGAGATGGAAGAAATTATGATTGAAACGGGCGCTAACCCAGTTATTATATTGGGAATAGTTCAAAGACAGATTTGGGGATTGAATATTGATAATCAAGGAGCTTCTAGCTTGAGAAGAAATGAATAATTTAAACCTTGAGCAGCTCAGAGTCAAATGATGGGAGGAGGATTTTTTAAGGGAACCATACCTGACGTAAAATTTGACCCTGCGACAACACATGAAACAAAGCAGATAATTGCGATTGCACAGATGAATAGAATCATCAAACAGATGCATAATGAAATAACCATGATGAGAAGGGGAGATAATTACATTCCAAACCCAAGGATGCCAATTCCCGAACAAAGGATGAACCCTACCCCTAAAAATAGGGTCAGATTCGAGAATACTGAAGACCCACTGAGACCAAGGGTTCCTAGACAACCCACTTTAAACACGACTATTTTGGATGATGTCTGTGACGAGCAATTGACCGAGCAAGAAGGTTATTAATTACCTGATAAATTATCTAAGACAGTGCATATGGACGGATGTGAGGCATCCATGTACATATATGGAGAGGGTGACAATGATACGAACTCCCAAGAAAACATCACCCAGACAAGAGGATTTGTAAATAGACCGAAGAATAAAGGCGACTCTGAAAAGAAAAAATAAAAAGAAAAGGAAAAATCCATTGAAAAAGTGTCAAATGAGAAGGTGACAGTTGTAACTACAAGGCAAGCTGTAGCGACAAGCTCAACTCAAATGATGTACATTGTCGTGGAGGACTTAAGTAAGTTGAGGATAACCTTGCCTTTTATAGAACTGGTGAAGATTCCTCAGCAGAGGAAAAATATCTTGAAGTTGTTGGATGATCCATCAGAAAGAACAGAAGTTGTTGTTTCCACTCCAAAACATAACTAGAGCCCGTCGACTACTAAGATGAGAGGTAAAATTCCACCATTCTACATCTCAATTGAAAACCATTATGTTTCATTACATAACTGTTTAGTTGATACTGGTGCAACAAATAATATCATGCCACTCGTGGTCATGGAATCATTGGGCATGAGCTGCACTAAATATTATGAAACTGGCGAGAGAATATATGCCATCGATTCGAGAAAAATGTCGGCATACAGAGAAATCAAGGATTTCTATGCATGGATTACTGCAGCTCCCCATATCATCATAGTTTTTAATATTATTGTGGTAGATTTGCCTCTAACATATGGGGTTGTGCTAGGAACAGATTGGAGCTCCATGATCGATGGATATATAATGAACGACGGTAGTTGTATGATGCTACCGGGCAAGGAGGGAGCAATGATTAAAGTACCTTGAGAGCCCAAACAACCTTTCTACTTTAAGAAGAAGGATAATTAATTAATGGAAGACTACATAGATGCTGAGATCATAAACTATGCTATCTTGGACATGGAGCAAAGCGAAAACCTAGAATGAGTTCAAGACTTGGAGGTCCCATAATGTGTATTTGAAGGTTACTGGAGAATGTCATTCGATGGAGCATGCTCTAAATCAGGGAACATAGTTGGGATTGCTCTCGTAAGCCCAGATAAGATGACGCATCCGCACGCTGTAAGACTAGAGTTTCCATGCATAAATAACAAGGCAGAATACAAAGATTTAATCCAGGGGATGATCCTTGCACAAGGAATGAAAATAGAACATCTCATTACGACTGGAGTTTCAGAGTTGGTCATCAACCAGGTTACCCAAAAATACAAAATAAAAAAGGAAAGACTTAAATTATATTTCAAAAGAGTTAATGAATTGATGGAAACTTTCATCTCATTCAATATTACTTTCATTCCAAGGGATAAGAACCACAAGGCCGATTCACTAGCCTTGGCAGCTTCATTATCAAATGTAGACGAAATAATGACCAAAACATATTTCTAGGTGGAAAGGACCTTTAGGCCATCCGTGCCCGATAATATTGAGTACTTGCAAGTGTTTGACAATGATGAACATTTGGAGAATTGTTTTTTAAATGACAATGAAGAAGAAGATGATCAAGTGATTGCCATCCCCAAAGACTGCATACAAGCTGGATATTTATTCACAAAAGATGATCATGCCAAGAATCTTTTTGAAGAAGTTTCAGTTCAAAATGCACAAGAGATAAGAAAAGTCAATACTGGAACGGACCAGTCCCCGAAATATGTCAATTTGGGAGTCGATTGCACCCCCAAAGAAGTTGATCAATATGTTGCCTTATTCAAGGAATATATGGATGTGTTTTCTTGGAATTATGACAACTTAAAGGCTTATGAAAAAACGATATTCCATCATGTCATTCCTTTGAGGGAAGAAGCCAAACCGGTGAAACAAAAAATAAGAATGATGAATTCCAAGCTGAAGCCTCTAGTAAAAATTGAGTTGGAAAAGTTAAAGAAAACAAGGATAATCTATCCTATCATACATTTAGACTGGCTTTCAAATCCAGTGATTGTCAGGAAGAAGACCGAGGAAATCCGAATGTGCGTCGACTTCAAAGATCTTAACAAAGCAAGCATAAAATATAATTTTCTGCTGCCCAACATGGAGTTTCTGTTGCAACAAGTTACATGATGAACATGTGTGTCTATGTTGGATGGTTTCTCTGTATATAATCAAGTTTTAGTGGTTGAGGAAGATAGAGAAAAAACAACATTTATCACACCATGAGAAAAATATTCCTATGCTAGAATGCCATTCGGCTTGAAGAACGCTGAAGCTACGTTCCAAAGAGATATGGACCATGCGTTCAACGAACTCATAGGAAAGCTCATGGAAGACTACCAAGATGACTTGAAAATTCATTCAAGCAAAAGGGAGAATCAAATCCATCATTTAAGAAAAGTTTTTGAAAGATGTAGATCTTACGACGTCTCTCTCAACCTAAATAAATTCTTGTTTTCTATGACTCAAGGCAAGATGTTGGGCCACATTGTATGTAAGGAAGGGATTTACATTAACCCAGAAAGAGTTAAAGAGATTAATAAAATCAACCCCTTAACATCAAATAAGGGAGTCCAGTATTTTTTCGAGAAAATTAATTTTGTTCGAAGATTTGTTCCTGATTACACAAGCATCATAAAAACCCTCAATTTATTGCTGAAAAAAGAGAAGAGGTTCGAGTAGTCAACATATACTCATGAAACATTAAACAAGATCAAGGAGGCCATCACCACTGCTCCTCTCCTCATTAGTCCATATTTTCAAAAAGATTTCATTATCTATTCATTTTCTATAGAGGCAGTTGTTGTGTCCGTCCTCACTTAGAAAAATAACAATGGAGAAGAGCTTCCCTTAAGTTTTATGAGAAAAAAATTGCATGACTATGAGTTGAGGTATTCAAAACTCCAGAAACATGCTTTGGCGCTTGTAAAATATGTGGCACAATTTCAGACTTATATACTAAAATCTCATGTGATTTCCTACGTCCCCTCGTCCCCTGTCAAGATGCTCCTAAATCAATAGTCAAGGGAAGGAAAATGGGTCAACTGGTTAGAAAAAATTCAAGAGTATTATATCGAGATCAAACTGTTGAAGGAAATAAAATGACAAGGATTATGCAAGCTTATGGAGAATGGGGACTCAGTTGATGGAATGATTTCAATCTCAGTCGGGGAACTATTCACTGATTTAGAATGGTACGAAGATATCATATTTTATTTAAGATCCGGGAAATTCCCTATTACAATGAGTTACAAGGAGTGAAGGACACTCAAGATGAAGGTGAACCAATATGTATTGATTGTTGATATACTTTTCAGAAGGAATTTTGATGGTATATTGTTGAGATGTGTCGATGAGAATCAAGCACCATCATTGATCAAATAATTCCACGAAGGAATATGCGGTGGACACTTTGCACCCATTGCAACTGCTCACAAAATAATCGGAGCAAGATTCTACTGGACGTCAATATTTAGGGACTCATATGCCACAATAAGGATATGTTTTTCATGCCAAAAATTCTCATGGAAAATGAAGAAAGATGCAATGCATTTGCAGCCTATTGTGGTGGAACAATCATTTTCCCAATGGGGACTTGATGTCGTTGGGCCGATTAATCCGAAATCTAGAAAAGGGCACATGTACATTCTAACAACTACCAATTATTTCACAAAATTCCTAGAAGCAGTGGCACTGAAGAAGGTCGACGCTGAAGAATTGATTGGATTCCTCAAGAACAACATTGTGTCAAGTTTTGGTGTTCCTGATAAATTTATCACAGACAACAGTTCGATTTTCATTGGGTCAAAATTCATAGAATTTTGCAGACAATATGGGATCATTATGGGTCAGTCTTCGAATTATTATCCACAAGGAAATGGCCTTGCCGAATCCACGAACAAAACACTTGTGCATATATTAAATAAAATTGTTGATGGCAACCAAAGAAATTGGCATCTGAAGCTAACATAAGAATTATGGGAAAGAAGGAAAACCCCGAAAGATAGTACCGAGATGAATCCGTATCTATTGGTCTATGGGAAAGAAGAAAAAATTCCAGTTAACCTTGAGCTTAACGCATTGATATCCGTGGTTAATACTGAAGATACGAAAGACAATTTGCCTACTCAGAAAAGGATCAATCAATTGCTAAATTTGGAGGAGGAAAGAAGGAAATCCTTGAACCAAACTTATCAGAGGCAACAGATCGTCAAAATAGAAGGGGGAACTGGTACTACTTTGGAACAAAGCCAAGGAAAATCCATCCATGCACATGAAGTTCGAAGCACTCTAGATCAAACCCTATGTCGTTGAAAAGATATTGGGCTTCAACTCATATATGCTCCAAGATATGAAAGGAAAAAGGTTAATGTTGCCTGTCAATGGGTAACATCTGAAAGGTTTCTTCTCCTAGCACTTTTCATTCTCATTGTATATAATTTTATTTCTAGTTTGTATATTCTTAATCTGACTCCATAACCCAATGGGAAGAAGCACTTGGTCACGAGAGATTATGGATTATTGACAACCCACAGGGGGTCATCATCCCAAATTTGGAGCCTATTGTTGAGGTCATTTCCTGCTTCCAAAAAATTCCCTCCCCTTTTCTATTTTCCCGAATTCGTTTCTCCCTTTCTTTTCCCCCTTCTACACTTACTCATTTTTTCCCTCTTACTATCCCTTTCTAGTTCTAACACTTAGTTGCATTTTAGACCGTGGGTTCTTAGGTTGGCGAACTTATTGCACCAAGGAGTTTCACGATATACATTTCGATCCACGGACTCCCCAAACTGCCTAAGTGTCATTCTTCCTACATGGCTCCATCCAACTGCCTCACTGTTCCATACTTAGCATATTTCATGCCTCATACCATCGCGGGCTCTCAGGTTTGCGGGTTCACAAAAAATATCAAGTCACATATTGCCCCCGTTCGTCCCCGCCACCCTCGTGCCTTTCCCAATGCACATTTACTATGCTTTTAATGCTAATAACTTACCATACATGTTCAAAGGGATGGTCATTAATAAGCGAAAGGCTCGAGGAGACCTACTATTAAAGGGAATTAAACAGGATTTATGGAGGATTATATTATCTCCCACCAACATTCATTCCTAACATAATTTGGAGCAAGGGAACATTCTCATCGACTTTTGGAAGCAATTCGACAACAGTTTTGTGGAGATACACTGAATATTTTCAGGCACAAGGATCAGAGTTTTCAGTGGTCCATGGCATATTCCTATTATTCATCCCCTTCTGTCAAAAAGGAAATAATCTGGACGTCTGGAATTGCCTGCGCAGGGTGTGTCCTAGAAGTTTTTGATTGCAAGAAGTTGGTCACCTGGTTCACTAAGAGTAACATTCCAAGCCAACGGATCATCTAGTTGTAGGACCATTCCTATGTCTCTCTATCACCTCAGGTTTTCCATAAGATGTTGAGGCTTCCCGAGCCAACGCTCACCTTAAAAGGTGAAGATTGCCGAGAGTTCTTAAAAACGAATGACAATGGACTCGACCTCTTACCTGAATTCCTAGAGAACCCAGTGGTCATCCCCGAGGACATCACAAGATTGCAGATTGGAGCATTTAAAAATCCCTTCTAGGAAATTGCATGGCTTTTTACAAGGATAACATGATAGGATACCATGACCAACATCTCCCGGATGATTCTTTACATTCTCTATTTTACGGTCAAGGAACATGCCATCTTCGATTGGGGTAAGTTGATTTCCATTTATATCTCTTCCCAATTGGCGCAATACAAGAAGGAAAATAATTTTTTTATGTCATATTATTTGGTCTTTGCAATAGCGCATTGCTGTCAATTCCCGAGATTATCTGTCTGTAAGAAGGTAAACTATGAGTTCGACCCAGTAACCTTCTAGTATCAATCATTGTGGAGGCACAAGGCCTCCCAACATTTTTATGAAGTCTTTAATGATTTTGTCTCAGTTTTTAAAGAATTGTTGTTTGGAAAAAACACTCCCTGGATGTTTGACCAGGCGAGTAAGTTCCTGGATAGGAAGGGGACACTAGAAAAAATGGAAAATTATAACGTTATAAGGATTTTTGGATCCAAAGAAAATCCTTCCTTTCTTCCGTTGAGTGAAATATATGCTATCTATTTCGACATTAAATTGTCAACTCGGGGCTCGTAAGCTTCGAGGTGCTAACACTGTATGTGGAGGTCTAGAGCTCTAATCTAGTCTAGTCTAGCCCAATCTAATCTAATGCTAATAAANGCTGGAAAAACCAATGAAGTCCAAGACCCAAAATTGATACTCAACTCATTGTTCTTAACCAAGCAAGCATTTGATGAACAAGTTGAGATATTTAAAGGGTTGTCATTTGAAAAATTCTATGGCATTCTTGAATATGGTGAAGATGACATGGAAAATTGGCTAGTTGATTATTCGATCAAAAATCAAGATATTGAGGAAGCATTGCAGAACATTTCTATTGATCTAAGGGACTTGGAAGGTGAAATATTCAATATAAAAATTTGGCATGAAATCAATGTGGCACCAATGAGGACCTACATCGAGGAGTGGTTCAAAAAGGCTGTCAATAAGCTCACAAGTGAAGGGAAAAGGACGGTTGGGACGGTTCTTGTAACCAACGAGGAAAGCCATAAAAGGACATCAACGAGCAAGTGAAAAATCTTGAGATACCATCATAGTATTGTTGCCTTCAACCACCTACTTTCTTCTTTCTACGAACTTCATTCTTATACATATTTTCTTTATGGTCCGTGGGAGCTACAATCCTAGCCATTATGACAAACACATTTTAATTTCAGAGAATATAGATTGAAATATATATTTTTTAGAAATTCCAAGATAACTATTTTGCGAACAATATCAACTGTACTTTTTAACCCAGTTTTTATGAATATAAAGTATTTGAGCTTGATCTATTGTTATCTCAATTTGAGCTGCCCATGTACTACTCTGTCAAAATTCTCTTATGCATGCGTTTCATTTTATTTTAGTTTTCATGTGATCATAAATATTTATCCCTACTATGATGGATGTGAGGAAGTTTTGTTTATTTGATTTAAATGTATGAATGTGTGTGTTTCCTGGTCCATTCTTAGGAACTCTCTTTTTAAAAGAAAAGAAAATATTTTCTGTTTTTTGTTATATCTATTTTACTTTCCTTTGACGAACTTCTTTAAAAGTTCCACATTTTATAAAGCTCGGACATAGGAGTACCACCTCTATAAAAATGCAAGAGGATTCACATCCTCATGAGGTTACCGTTTCTGTCCTAGCGGATTCAAGGGTCAACATTTTTGGCGACCATACTAGGGACATGAACTGAAAATTCAGAACTTGGCCCAGTGTTTTAAAATAAATATTTGAATTTACCCCAGGGTAACCAACCCCATTTAGAAATTGGACTGAATAATCAACAACGCATTTTTCACCAATTGTATAATTTGGTAATATCAATAGCCCAGACTTGAGAAGAGTTAGAAGGGTCCTGAAAGATCTTAGTCCAAGAAGAATAAAGAGATATTCTCCGAAGACAAAAGAGAGAAGAACGACAAGATCGAATAAATCAAAAGATTAGATAGAGCAACACAAGAACAAGGTCAATATTGAAGTTGGATGAATACATGGGACCCATCACCCGAAGTAAAAGTAAACAACTCTATGTCCCTAGAAGTGAAAGGTCTGATTCTGAAACCTCCTTAAAAATGGAAACAAGAGACGAACAACCCTGAATCGAACATCATGAGGAGAGACAAGGAGGTGAAAGAGATACTACAAGAAACCAAGGAATCCCAGGGTTTGGAAATAGAAGGAGGGTGATATATTCCCCTCTTAATCTCATGGGTGAACAACACGAACTCCCAGTTCTCCCTAAGGGAACCTTGAAGGAATTTTCTGGAGATGGGACAATCGATGCAAAGAGGCATTTGCATTTATTTCTTGACGTTTGTGACTTCCACTGAGTTGAACATGATGACATCATGGAGAGGTTATTTTTGCAAACTTTATCAGAAAGAACTTATGAATGATATACAACATTTCCCAGTAGATCAATTTGCTTGTGTAATGACCTCGAAGTTATGGTCCTTAATATGTTTTCTCCCCCAATTGCTTACCATACCCTCCTTATAGACTTCACCTAGATTGGGTTAAGGAAGAACAAAAGGATACAAGATTTTAATCTCAAGTTCAATAAGACTCTGAGTAGAATCCCAGAAGACAAAATACCAAATGACTCGGTCATTCTCGGTTTCTATAAGAATGCAATGCCCCCAAATGTGAAATATGCCATCAAAACATCCCAGATGGATACCCTAGAGGAAGCAATGACTAAGGCTAATGAGATGGAAGAAATTATGATTGAAACGGGCGCTAACCCAGTTATTATATTGGGAATAGTTCAAAGACAGATTTGGGGATTGAATATTGATAATCAAGGAGCTTCTAGCTTGAGAAGAAATGAATAATTTAAACCTTGAGCAGCTCAGAGTCAAATGATGGGAGGAGGATTTTTTAAGGGAACCATACCTGACGTAAAATTTGACCCTGCGACAACACATGAAACAAAGCAGATAATTGCGATTGCACAGATGAATAGAATCATCAAACAGATGCATAATGAAATAACCATGATGAGAAGGGGAGATAATTACATTCCAAACCCAAGGATGCCAATTCCCGAACAAAGGATGAACCCTACCCCTAAAAATAGGGTCAGATTCGAGAATACTGAAGACCCACTGAGACCAAGGGTTCCTAGACAACCCACTTTAAACACGACTATTTTGGATGATGTCTGTGACGAGCAATTGACCGAGCAAGAAGGTTATTAATTACCTGATAAATTATCTAAGACAGTGCATATGGACGGATGTGAGGCATCCATGTACATATATGGAGAGGGTGACAATGATACGAACTCCCAAGAAAACATCACCCAGACAAGAGGATTTGTAAATAGACCGAAGAATAAAGGCGACTCTGAAAAGAAAAAATAAAAAGAAAAGGAAAAATCCATTGAAAAAGTGTCAAATGAGAAGGTGACAGTTGTAACTACAAGGCAAGCTGTAGCGACAAGCTCAACTCAAATGATGTACATTGTCGTGGAGGACTTAAGTAAGTTGAGGATAACCTTGCCTTTTATAGAACTGGTGAAGATTCCTCAGCAGAGGAAAAATATCTTGAAGTTGTTGGATGATCCATCAGAAAGAACAGAAGTTGTTGTTTCCACTCCAAAACATAACTAGAGCCCGTCGACTACTAAGATGAGAGGTAAAATTCCACCATTCTACATCTCAATTGAAAACCATTATGTTTCATTACATAACTGTTTAGTTGATACTGGTGCAACAAATAATATCATGCCACTCGTGGTCATGGAATCATTGGGCATGAGCTGCACTAAATATTATGAAACTGGCGAGAGAATATATGCCATCGATTCGAGAAAAATGTCGGCATACAGAGAAATCAAGGATTTCTATGCATGGATTACTGCAGCTCCCCATATCATCATAGTTTTTAATATTATTGTGGTAGATTTGCCTCTAACATATGGGGTTGTGCTAGGAACAGATTGGAGCTCCATGATCGATGGATATATAATGAACGACGGTAGTTGTATGATGCTACCGGGCAAGGAGGGAGCAATGATTAAAGTACCTTGAGAGCCCAAACAACCTTTCTACTTTAAGAAGAAGGATAATTAATTAATGGAAGACTACATAGATGCTGAGATCATAAACTATGCTATCTTGGACATGGAGCAAAGCGAAAACCTAGAATGAGTTCAAGACTTGGAGGTCCCATAATGTGTATTTGAAGGTTACTGGAGAATGTCATTCGATGGAGCATGCTCTAAATCAGGGAACATAGTTGGGATTGCTCTCGTAAGCCCAGATAAGATGACGCATCCGCACGCTGTAAGACTAGAGTTTCCATGCATAAATAACAAGGCAGAATACAAAGATTTAATCCAGGGGATGATCCTTGCACAAGGAATGAAAATAGAACATCTCATTACGACTGGAGTTTCAGAGTTGGTCATCAACCAGGTTACCCAAAAATACAAAATAAAAAAGGAAAGACTTAAATTATATTTCAAAAGAGTTAATGAATTGATGGAAACTTTCATCTCATTCAATATTACTTTCATTCCAAGGGATAAGAACCACAAGGCCGATTCACTAGCCTTGGCAGCTTCATTATCAAATGTAGACGAAATAATGACCAAAACATATTTCTAGGTGGAAAGGACCTTTAGGCCATCCGTGCCCGATAATATTGAGTACTTGCAAGTGTTTGACAATGATGAACATTTGGAGAATTGTTTTTTAAATGACAATGAAGAAGAAGATGATCAAGTGATTGCCATCCCCAAAGACTGCATACAAGCTGGATATTTATTCACAAAAGATGATCATGCCAAGAATCTTTTTGAAGAAGTTTCAGTTCAAAATGCACAAGAGATAAGAAAAGTCAATACTGGAACGGACCAGTCCCCGAAATATGTCAATTTGGGAGTCGATTGCACCCCCAAAGAAGTTGATCAATATGTTGCCTTATTCAAGGAATATATGGATGTGTTTTCTTGGAATTATGACAACTTAAAGGCTTATGAAAAAACGATATTCCATCATGTCATTCCTTTGAGGGAAGAAGCCAAACCGGTGAAACAAAAAATAAGAATGATGAATTCCAAGCTGAAGCCTCTAGTAAAAATTGAGTTGGAAAAGTTAAAGAAAACAAGGATAATCTATCCTATCATACATTTAGACTGGCTTTCAAATCCAGTGATTGTCAGGAAGAAGACCGAGGAAATCCGAATGTGCGTCGACTTCAAAGATCTTAACAAAGCAAGCATAAAATATAATTTTCTGCTGCCCAACATGGAGTTTCTGTTGCAACAAGTTACATGATGAACATGTGTGTCTATGTTGGATGGTTTCTCTGTATATAATCAAGTTTTAGTGGTTGAGGAAGATAGAGAAAAAACAACATTTATCACACCATGAGAAAAATATTCCTATGCTAGAATGCCATTCGGCTTGAAGAACGCTGAAGCTACGTTCCAAAGAGATATGGACCATGCGTTCAACGAACTCATAGGAAAGCTCATGGAAGACTACCAAGATGACTTGAAAATTCATTCAAGCAAAAGGGAGAATCAAATCCATCATTTAAGAAAAGTTTTTGAAAGATGTAGATCTTACGACGTCTCTCTCAACCTAAATAAATTCTTGTTTTCTATGACTCAAGGCAAGATGTTGGGCCACATTGTATGTAAGGAAGGGATTTACATTAACCCAGAAAGAGTTAAAGAGATTAATAAAATCAACCCCTTAACATCAAATAAGGGAGTCCAGTATTTTTTCGAGAAAATTAATTTTGTTCGAAGATTTGTTCCTGATTACACAAGCATCATAAAAACCCTCAATTTATTGCTGAAAAAAGAGAAGAGGTTCGAGTAGTCAACATATACTCATGAAACATTAAACAAGATCAAGGAGGCCATCACCACTGCTCCTCTCCTCATTAGTCCATATTTTCAAAAAGATTTCATTATCTATTCATTTTCTATAGAGGCAGTTGTTGTGTCCGTCCTCACTTAGAAAAATAACAATGGAGAAGAGCTTCCCTTAAGTTTTATGAGAAAAAAATTGCATGACTATGAGTTGAGGTATTCAAAACTCCAGAAACATGCTTTGGCGCTTGTAAAATATGTGGCACAATTTCAGACTTATATACTAAAATCTCATGTGATTTCCTACGTCCCCTCGTCCCCTGTCAAGATGCTCCTAAATCAATAGTCAAGGGAAGGAAAATGGGTCAACTGGTTAGAAAAAATTCAAGAGTATTATATCGAGATCAAACTGTTGAAGGAAATAAAATGACAAGGATTATGCAAGCTTATGGAGAATGGGGACTCAGTTGATGGAATGATTTCAATCTCAGTCGGGGAACTATTCACTGATTTAGAATGGTACGAAGATATCATATTTTATTTAAGATCCGGGAAATTCCCTATTACAATGAGTTACAAGGAGTGAAGGACACTCAAGATGAAGGTGAACCAATATGTATTGATTGTTGATATACTTTTCAGAAGGAATTTTGATGGTATATTGTTGAGATGTGTCGATGAGAATCAAGCACCATCATTGATCAAATAATTCCACGAAGGAATATGCGGTGGACACTTTGCACCCATTGCAACTGCTCACAAAATAATCGGAGCAAGATTCTACTGGACGTCAATATTTAGGGACTCATATGCCACAATAAGGATATGTTTTTCATGCCAAAAATTCTCATGGAAAATGAAGAAAGATGCAATGCATTTGCAGCCTATTGTGGTGGAACAATCATTTTCCCAATGGGGACTTGATGTCGTTGGGCCGATTAATCCGAAATCTAGAAAAGGGCACATGTACATTCTAACAACTACCAATTATTTCACAAAATTCCTAGAAGCAGTGGCACTGAAGAAGGTCGACGCTGAAGAATTGATTGGATTCCTCAAGAACAACATTGTGTCAAGTTTTGGTGTTCCTGATAAATTTATCACAGACAACAGTTCGATTTTCATTGGGTCAAAATTCATAGAATTTTGCAGACAATATGGGATCATTATGGGTCAGTCTTCGAATTATTATCCACAAGGAAATGGCCTTTTTGAATCCACGAACAAAACACTTGTGCATATATTAAATAAAATTGTTGATGGCAACCAAAGAAATTGGCATTTGAAGATAACATAAGAATTATGGGAAATAAGGAAAACCTCGAAAGATAGTACCGAGATGAATCCGTATCTATTGGTCTATGGGAAAGAAGAAAAAATTCCAGTTAACCTTGAGCTTAACACATTGATATCCGTGGTTAATACTGAAGATACGAAAGACAATTTGCCTACTCAGAAAAGGATCAATCAATTGCTAAATTTGGAGGAGGAAAGAAGCAAAGCCTTGAACCAAACTTATCAGAGGCAACAGATCGTCAAAATAGAAGGGGGAACTGGTACTACTTTGGAACAAAGCCAAGGAAAATCCATCCATGCACATGAAGTTCGAAGCACTCTGGATCAAACCCTATGTCGTTGAAAAGATATTGGGCTTCAACTCATATATGCTCCAAGATATGAAAGGAAAAAGGTTAATGCTGCCTGTCAATGGGTAACATCTGAAAGGTTTCTTCTCCTAGCACTTTTCATTCTCATTGTATATAATTTTATTTCTAGTTTGTATATTC
Source organism: Picea glauca (assembly GCA_000966675.3). NCBI lineage: Eukaryota > Viridiplantae > Streptophyta > Pinopsida > Pinales > Pinaceae > Picea > Picea glauca. Next base: position 4,575 of record JZKD02S1828026.1, on the reverse strand, counting down.
TTAATCTGACTCCATAACCCAATGGGAAGAAGCACTTGGTCACGAGAGATTATGGATTATTGACAACCCACAGGGGGTCATCATCCCAAATTTGGAGCCTATTGTTGAGGTCATTTCCTGCTTCCAAAAAATTCCCTCCCCTTTTCTATTTTCCCGAATTCGTTTCTCCCTTTCTTTTCCCCCTTCTACACTTACTCATTTTTTCCCTCTTACTATCCCTTTCTAGTTCTAACACTTAGTTGCATTTTAGACCGTGGGTTCTTAGGTTGGCGAACTTATTGCACCAAGGAGTTTCACGATATACATTTCGATCCACGGACTCCCCAAACTGCCTAAGTGTCATTCTTCCTACATGGCTCCATCCAACTGCCTCACTGTTCCATACTTAGCATATTTCATGCCTCATACCATCGCGGGCTCTCAGGTTTGCGGGTTCACAAAAAATATCAAGTCACATATTGCCCCCGTTCGTCCCCGCCACCCTCGTGCCTTTCCCAATGCACATTTACTATGCTTTTAATGCTAATAACTTACCATACATGTTCAAAGGGATGGTCATTAATAAGCGAAAGGCTCGAGGAGACCTACTATTAAAGGGAATTAAACAGGATTTATGGAGGATTATATTATCTCCCACCAACATTCATTCCTAACATAATTTGGAGCAAGGGAACATTCTCATCGACTTTTGGAAGCAATTCGACAACAGTTTTGTGGAGATACACTGAATATTTTCAGGCACAAGGATCAGAGTTTTCAGTGGTCCATGGCATATTCCTATTATTCATCCCCTTCTGTCAAAAAGGAAATAATCTGGACGTCTGGAATTGCCTGCGCAGGGTGTGTCCTAGAAGTTTTTGATTGCAAGAAGTTGGTCACCTGGTTCACTAAGAGTAACATTCCAAGCCAACGGATCATCTAGTTGTAGGACCATTCCTATGTCTCTCTATCACCTCAGGTTTTCCATAAGATGTTGAGGCTTCCCGAGCCAACGCTCACCTTAAAAGGTGAAGATTGCCGAGAGTTCTTAAAAACGAATGACAATGGACTCGACCTCTTACCTGAATTCCTAGAGAACCCAGTGGTCATCCCCGAGGACATCACAAGATTGCAGATTGGAGCATTTAAAAATCCCTTCTAGGAAATTGCATGGCTTTTTACAAGGATAACATGATAGGATACCATGACCAACATCTCCCGGATGATTCTTTACATTCTCTATTTTACGGTCAAGGAACATGCCATCTTCGATTGGGGTAAGTTGATTTCCATTTATATCTCTTCCCAATTGGCGCAATACAAGAAGGAAAATAATTTTTTTATGTCATATTATTTGGTCTTTGCAATAGCGCATTGCTGTCAATTCCCGAGATTATCTGTCTGTAAGAAGGTAAACTATGAGTTCGACCCAGTAACCTTCTAGTATCAATCATTGTGGAGGCACAAGGCCTCCCAACATTTTTATGAAGTCTTTAATGATTTTGTCTCAGTTTTTAAAGAATTGTTGTTTGGAAAAAACACTCCCTGGATGTTTGACCAGGCGAGTAAGTTCCTGGATAGGAAGGGGACACTAGAAAAAATGGAAAATTATAACGTTATAAGGATTTTTGGATCCAAAGAAAATCCTTCCTTTCTTCCGTTGAGTGAAATATATGCTATCTATTTCGACATTAAATTGTCAACTCGGGGCTCGTAAGCTTCGAGGTGCTAACACTGTATGTGGAGGTCTAGAGCTCTAATCTAGTCTAGTCTAGCCCAATCTAATCTAATGCTAATAAACTCAAATAATGAAGAGATTTACTTTAAATTTACAGAGTAATCTACAATTATGGACAATGAGTTTATAAAGACAAGCTATCTTTCAAAAGCAACTTTTCAAAGTAGACTCTATTCTTAAAGCATCTTTTCAAAAACTCATGATTAATTCCGTTCTACATGAAATAAACCCTATCCTTACACTAATAATATAATGTATGGAGATATTTTCCATTCTGAAGATATCAATGCATATTATTATAATCAATAAAGTCTACAAACATTGTGCAGAAGAGATTCAAAATCAACACTTGTTCTATCACACTGATACTAGAAAATATTCTGTACAGAGTTAATAATTCATGCATACCTACAAGATACAATTAAAAATCATAACTCAAAATCAACTCTTATCCTATCATACTGTTGCTAGAAATAAAACTAACAATTTGTGCAAACCTACAAGTAATATTAAAAAATTACAACTTAATAAAGTAGACACTGTCTAAATAACTAATCTGTAAAATGATTTTCAGTTTATAAAACAGGGAAATAAAGCTATGATGGTATAGTTAAACAAATATAAACATATGCCCATTAATAATTGCAACCTTCATAACAAAATGTTAGATGTTAGAATGTAAACAAGTAAGTATGAACAACTATGAGTGCTCTCTAATACATATACAATTCCAGGGAGCAATATGCAAGTTATAAAAATATATACATAGTAATACAATTTAAACAAGTAACTTGAAGTTAGCAAGTTATGAAAGCCAAATTCAAAAATGTAAATATAAACTGATATGAACAAGCTACCTAGACCACTGGTGGGCCCCCCAGGAGGTCGTGGCACTACTCAAATGTAAAACACAATCACAAAATTGACATAGAATTAGTATTAATCATCAAAACAAAGTTTACAGGGAAAATCCAAGATAATGTCTGTATGTATCTAAAAATCGTATATGTTTTTCCTAAGAGACTCCATTACTTATAGAGATTAAAATATAGCTGAGAGGTCGACCACTAAAAGAGTTGACGCTCTCTTAAAACAAAATTCATTAAAAATCTGTCAATAAACAACATCTCTCCAACAACTTCGTGCGCTCAAAATAGAGGTCAACTCAACTGCTCGAATTCGAATGTGTTGAGTTCCATAGTTGGAGGGCTCAAGCATGAACAAAACCCATGAGTTGGATTTTCCAAGGAGAGCCCGCCAATATGCCAACCGCCAACTGCACTGTGCTCTAAGGGTCGGATGGAGGGTCAGATGGAGGAATGGATGGAAGACCAGATGGAGGACCATGGACTTCTCTCAATCCATCCACAATTTCAGGAAACGGTTCATAGGAGACCTAATTGGGAATATTAGGCACAAAACCCATGTGCCGGATTTTTATGATTCAACTTCATCCTCCCAAAAAGTGAGCTTGAATTTCACTTCCTAGAAAAGGGACGAATGTAGGATAGGATGGAGGACTGGACGAAGGACTGGATGGAGGGATGGATCACGTTTTTTACCCGTTTCAAGAAAACAAAAAGATATTAATCGATTTCACTTACTCAATTAAAAATAAATCATCATAAAAATCATCATAAATAAGGATTACACATACCTTATGTTGTCCCATGGAAAATTGATGTATAAAACCCGATAACACCTTAAAAAAGAGCTAATAAAAGCATAGACTATATAAATTCCATGTGAAAAAAGGAATTTGGGCATCTAAAAAATAGGCAAAACACAGATTCATCATTTCCCCCATTCTTAAGAGTTTTCTAGTCCCTCTGCAACAAAAATGGGTCGTCAGACATAGCTATACTTGTGAAGGAGGGAGTAGATTAGCTTTAGAGGCCTCTCTCTCATGTCCTAGAGACTTTGGCTTTGGTATTTTCTAATGCTTCAACTACATCCTTAGAATATGATTGGTGGTGGTCATTTGATCGACCAATCGCTGAAGAGAATTTACCTTTGCTTGAAGGACATCATTATCATGATGCAAATGACGATCCACGGTTTCATGTTCTGCCAAATGTTGGAGCAGCTGAGCATTCTCTTTTTTCAAGTGCTCAAGAGAGGAAGGCTTAGGATCCTTAGTATATGTAGAAGGTATGTCATATTTAGAAGAAGGTGTAGGAATCTGAGAAGAGGGGGTAACAATGTCTTTTTTAGGAAGACTAGGTGTGACATGCTCAGTCTTGATTTCTTTGGCAGGCCCGAATTCTTTTGCAGAATCTTCTCTAAGTTTCTTGTGAGGGATTTCATGGTCAAAGGACAACTGGATAGGATCTGTGGTAGTTGGAGGTTAAATCAAATCACATAAAAGATTTGATCAATGTCCAATTCGAAGACTTGGAAATTATGATCATAAAATGAAATCATAAATTAAATTCGCCCTTTTAACAAGTGTAAAATATAGATACACCACCTTTAGTAATCTTAATTCATCACTTCAACTAATATAATCAAACCCCAAAGATCATACCTGAATGAAAGCATGGAAATCGCATTTGCAGTTGCATCGTTTATACAATACCTTATCCAACACTCCACCCAGTCCTCCATATGGTACTCCATCTGATCCTCTGTTCAGGTGAAAAATATACAATAGTAAGCGGACATTCGCCCATATTACTAATATTAGAATATTTCTAGCAGACATGGTGAACAAAAGGACAGATAGGATTGTAACATCCATCTTTAGTTGCCTTTGTCATTGAAATGTAACTGTTACAGGGAATATTTGAGTGTAAGCAATATTCCCTTGTATTAGATATAAACATAGATTAAGAAAAACTGTAAAGTATAATGCAAAA
>JZKD02S1828015.1:68853-91558 GCA_000966675.3 Picea glauca | reverse complement strand
TTTTGTTCACCTTTTGAACAGATTGTCAAGAAGATGAATTTTGTAGAGTAAGATACTACATTGTGGCACTGTTTAGGTGGGACAATAGTTGGAACTACCTCTGGTATCCGTTAGATATTCCCCCCGTCAAGAGAGTACCCAGCTTGGTGTGCAAGGTATGGAAGGTATTGGTGAACTTTGGCACTACATGGCTCCTCTCTTGATGCAACATGATCCATCTCATGTATTGGTCTTCATAGTTTCCAAAAAGGTAATGATGTTCCTAAACCGCATCCACAAAAAAATTCCAAGTGGGCTCGGCCCATATATTCCAGACTCCTTTGTGGAAATTTTCTCCCAGTAAGTTTCCCACTAATGTTTAACATGGGGGAGAGCCTTAAGGAGTGCGAAGAGGATATTTTCTCTATCAGAAAAATTGTGAACAAAGAAATAACCTTCTAGCATATTTAACCATTTGTCTAGGGCATTTGCATCTATTTGACCTTCAAATATGAAAATATAAAAATTAACATGTACCTTGAAAGGAGAGGTGATTCCAAAGTGGTCTCTTAATGAATATGTGCTTGCCACTATGGGCAAGCATTGAAGGATTTGGGAAAAAATCTTCGTCATTTCGTCCCTCTGTCACATGAGAGATTGCTCAAGCAACAGATTGATAGAAACTTATGCACCATAATTTTTCTTTTCTTCCCCCATGGAGGGTTTCTTTGGTGTGCGAGAGTGATTTTCCTCAAGAGAGACAAGCTCAAGACCCAACTTGCTATACCTGGAACTCGTCGGGGACATGCACTGAAAAATGATCAAGAGCAACCTACTCTGATACCACTCATCCGGATTATTTTCAGCATGAAATGAGAGTGGAGATATAACATGGAAATATACAAATATATTGCAAGAGAGCTAATAATATATCAAAGGCATATCAAAGATAAAACCATAAACACAAAGATACAGTAATACATAATTTATATTAATGAGCGAAAATCATAAAACTGTAGAAATACAGAGTGAAAGACTTTCTAGAATGGTGGAAGTTTATCTTTGAGAAGAGATGTGATGGCTACTCGCATTCACCGAAATATGTTTGTTACAATGAGGCTCCAAGGCCTTTTTAACATAAAGAAAATCCAAAAACCTAACCTTGTAAGATGAAAAGCCAACAATTTTGTGTACCCCGTTTTGGGTAGTTTGGTGTATCAACTTCCCATGGGTGTAACTTTGGCATATGATCTCTGTTTGGGGAACACGATATTTGGTTGGAAAGGTATCATCCAGAAGATTCATTTTGGGGGCTTAATTAGAGCCTTTGGCTATCATAGAGATGCTCGATCCAAAAAAACCTTCATTTAGGCCCTCAAAGTGGCCCCAAAAGTTTAGGAACTGAAAAACTACTAAAAATAGTAAGTTGCCAGAAAACTATTTTGAGCCAGTTGGAATAGGTGGGTGGCCATTGATATCCATTTGGATCAATCTTCCCTCATTAGGAAGAAATGGTCTCCATTGCATTGATTTCCCTTGTTGAATCTAAACCTTGATGATTTGCTTGCCTTGCAGGAGAAGTTCTGCTACTTAGCTTGTTGAATACTGTCACGAACCTGTGGTTGGAAGGGTTGGACCTTTTTAACTAGTTTGCCTACATGAGATGACTATGTGTAGAAGGAATCCTTGTGCTTATATTCAATCTTGTCGACTTGCTTCTGCTAAACATAAGGTGATTGCACTGAGGCTGCAGTGGTTGTGGTGTCCTTATGTTCACCTTTTGAACAGATTGTGAAGAAGCTGAATTTTGTAGTATGAGTTACTACCTTGCAGAACTGTTTAGGTGGGAAAGTAGTTGTAACTACCTCTAGTATCCTGTAGAGATGACCCCCGAGAGTAACAATGAGACTACGTGGTCGAGACTCATAAATTGTATGGTTCTTCCACATATATGTCTAGCCCAAAAGAACATCATAGATAGCTAGTGGGGAAACATCACATAATAGCTCATCCTTGAAGGGATGGATGTCGTATGACAATTGACACTGTTGGCTGAGACAGAGATCTCGTCCCTGGAAAAGCCACCCAATGTTGTATGGTTGCAAGTGTGGTATTTTCGACAATCCCAATTGTTTGAAGACCTCTGCTGAGATGAGGTTCTTTTGGCTTCCGCTATCAACAATGAAATGCAACGAGCTCCCCTTCACCCACATTTGTAAATGAAGGAGGTGCTCCCCCTCTTAATGATCTGTTGGTTCTTCTAGTTGACATGTTGTAGTCACGAAAGTAGCAGTGGGGTCTGCATCGATGATATGTCTTCTACCAGTATTTTGTGAATAAGATTATGAATCATGGTTTGGCTCCTTGTCTTTGATCTCTACCACCAATGAATATTTTGAGAAACATTCATTGGTGTTGTGCCAGGGTATTTTATGGAAATCGCACCATTTTCTAGTTTCCTTCTTCGTCTTTCTGTTACCCTTCTTTTATTGTGGCTTGNATTCTGCAGAAAGTTAGAGGGCAACTCTAACTTTATAATTACAAACAATCATGCAAAATTAGTGTATACTATAACAAACATTCAAACAATATATATATATATATATATATATATACCCTTTCAAAACCATCGTTGTTATAGAAAGATTGTCGTAAAATCTTTAAAACATCAAATATTTATAGTCCAATTTTAGGTCACTATCGTTGCAATTGCGACGAATGTGACTTGCAAATATTTATTCTTTTTACCTATTTCTTTTAGGTCATTTTCAACGTTCAATTTTAAGGTTAGGTAAGTCGTCGCTCTTGTGACGGTCAAACTACAATCGTTGCTCTTGCAACGAACATTGACCATAATAATTTAGTCAAAATAAAGTCGTCAATATAGCGACGGATACAGGATGGATTTAGAAAAAATGAACTTTTTCTCTTGCATGTTGCGACGAAAGAGTACTTTCGTCGCAAGTGGTCGTCGCAAAATTTTCAATATGTAGTAGTGTATTCTCGACAATCCCAATTGTTTGACGACCTCTCTTAAGATGAGGTTCTTTTGGCTTCCACTATCAACAATGAAATGCAACGGGCTCCCCTTCACCCACATCTTTGAATGAAAGAGGTGCTCCCCCTCTTAAGGATCTGTTGGTTCTCCTGGTTGAAATGTTGTAGTCATGATAGTAGTAGTGGGGTCTGCATTGATGATATGTCTTCTACCAGTATTTTGTGAATCAGATTCTGAATCAGGGTTCAGCTCCTTGTCTTTGATCTCGACCATCAATGACTATTTTGAGCGACATTCATTGGTGTTGTGCCAGGGGATTTTGTGGAAATCGCACCATTTTCTAGTGTCCTTCTTCGTCTTTCTATTACCCTTATTTTATTGTGGCTTGGAATGGTTTTCTGAAGGTTGGTTGTTAGGGTTGTCTTTACCATACTTTGGTTGTTTCAAATATACAGACCCAAACTCCCACTTGTTTTGGTGCTTAAATTTATGCTTAATTTTAATAGCATATTGATAAGCAGCAGTGAGTGATGAGATGTCCAGAAAATCTATTTCAATTTGGATGTATCTGTGTAGAACCCCACGGTATTTCAGAACCAACTCCGAGTCTTTGATACCCAGCTTGGTGTGCAAGGTATGGAAGGTATTGGTGAACTCTGGAACTGCTTGGCCCCTCTCTTGACACAGCGTGGTCCATCTCATGTACTCGTCTTCATAGTTTCCAACATGGTAATATTGTTCCTTGACCGCATCCACAAAAATATTCCAAGTGGGTTGGGCCCCATATATTCCAGACTCCTCTGTGAAAATTTTCTCCTAGTAAGTTTCCCACCAATGTTTCACATGGGGGAGAGCCTTAAGGAGTGTCAAGGTGATCTTTTCCCTGTCAAAAAAATTGTGAACAGAGAAAAAAACTTCTAGCAGATTTAACCATTTGTCTAGGGCATACGCATCTATCTGACCTTCAAATATGGGAATATCAAAAATAACATATACCTTGAGGTGCTTCCAAAGTGGTCACTTGATGAATATGTGCATGCTACTATCGACAGGCGTTGAAGGATGTGGGAAAAATTCTCCATCATTTTGTCCCTCTGTCGCGTGAGAATTTGTTGAAGCAACAAATTGATAGAATCTTTTGCTCCATATTTTTTATTTTCTTCTGCCATGGAGGTTTCTTGGGCATGCGAGAGCGATTGTCCTCAAGAGAGACAAGCTCGAGACCCAACTTTCTAAACTTGGACCGCGTCAGGGACATGCACTAAAAAACGATCAAGAGCAGCCTACTTCGATACCACTGATCCATATTATTTTTGTCATGAAATGAGAGTAGAGATATAACACAAAAATATATAGAGATATTTCAAGAGATCCAATAATATAACAGAGGTATATCAGAGATAAAACCATAAACACAGAGATACAGTAATACATAATTTCTATTAATGATTGAAATGCATAAAATTTTAGAAATACAGAGTGAAAGACTCGCTACAATGGTAACAACTTATCTCTGAGAAGACATGTGACGTCTACTTGCATTCACAAGAAGATGATTGTTACAATGAGGTTCCAAGGCCCTTATAACATAAATAAAATCCAAAACACTAACCCCGGAATATGAAAATCCAACATTTTTGTGGACCCCATTTTGGGTAGTTTGGTGTATAGACTTCTCAGGGGCGTAACTTTGGCATGCGATCTTCGTTTGGGGCGCACGATAGCTAATTATAAAGGTATCGTAAAGGAGATTAATTTTAGAGGCTCAATCAGAGCCTTTGGCTATCATAGAGGTGCCCGATCCCAAAAGAACTTTATTTAGGCCCTCAAAATGGCCCCAAAAGTTTAGGAACCGAAAAACTGTTAAATATAGTAAGTTGCCAGAAAATTGTTTTGAGCCAGTTGGAAAAGGTGGGTGGCCACCAATATCCACCTGGATCAATCCTCCCTCCTTAGTAAGTAATGGTGTCCATTGCATTGAGTTCCCAGGGGAGAAGGGAAAGCACTTGTTGAATCTGAACCTTGATGATCTGCTTGCCTTGATGCAGAAGTTGCACTGCTTAGCATGTTGAAGGTTGTCACGAACCTGTGGCTGGAAGGGTTGGACCTTTTTAACTAGTCTAACTACATGAGATGAATGTGTGTAGAAAGAATCCTTGCGCTTACATTCAATCTTTCCGAATTTCTTCTACTGAACAGAAGGTTCTTGAACTCAGGTTGCAATGGTTGTGGTGTTCTTTTGTTCACCTTTTGAACAAATTGTGAAGAAGTTGAATTTTTTAGTATGAGATACTACCTTGCGGAACTATTTAGGTGGGAAAATAATTGGAACTACCTCTGGTATCCTGTAGAGATGACCCCCGAGAGTAACAATGACATTACGTGGTCGAGACTCATAAATAGCATGGTGCTTCCACATATATTGTTGGCCCAAAAGAACACCATAGACATCTAGTGGGGAAACATCATGTAATACCTCATTCTTGAAGGGTTGGATGTCGTATGACAATCGACAATGCTCGTTGACAAGGAGATCTTGTCCCTGGCAAACCCACCCAATGTTGTATGGTTGGGGGTGTGGTGTTGTCGAAAATCCCAACTATTTGATGACCTTTACTGAGATCATGTTCTTCTGGCTTCCACTATCAACAATGAAATGCAATGGGGTCACCTTCACCCACATTTGTGAATGAAAGAGGCATTTCCCCTCGTCGAGATCTGCTAGTTCTTTTGGTTGAATTGTTGCAGTTGAGATAGTAGCAGTGGGGTTTGGGTCAATGATGTGTCTTCTACTAGTATTTTATGAATCAGATTCTGAAGCAGGGTTCGGCTCCTTGTCTTTGATCTCAGCCACCAATGATTATTTTGAGTGACATTCATCGGTGTTGTGCTAAGGGATTTTGTGGAAATCGCACCATTTTCCAGTGTCCTTCGTATTTCTGTTACCCTTATTTTCTTATGGCTTGGACTGGTTTTATGAAGGCTGGTTGTTAGGGTCGTCTTTACCATACTTTGGTTGTTGCGGATTTGCAGACCCGAACTTTCGCTTTTTCTGGGGCTTATATTTATGCTATATTTTAATAACATATCGATAAGCAACATCGAGTGATGAGATGTCTAGAAAATCAATTTCATATTGGATGTATCTGTGTAGAGCCCCACAGTATTTCAAAACCAAATCTCGCTCGAATCCTTTGATACCCAACTTGGTGTGCAAGGTATGGAAGGTATTGATGAACTATGGCACTGCTTGGCTCCTCTCTTAACGCAAAGTGGTCCATCTCATGTACTAGTCTTCATAGTTTCCAACAAGGTAATATTGTTCCTTGACCGCATCCACAAAAACATTCCAAGTGGACTCGGACCATATATTCCAAACTCCTCTATGGAAATTTGCTCCCAGGAAGTTTCCCGCCAATATTTAACATGGGGGAGAACCTTAAGGAGTGCGAAGATGATATTTTCCATGTCGGAAAAATTGTGAACAGAGAAATAACCTTCTAGCAGATTTAACCATTTGTCTAGGGCATCCACATCTATCTGACCTTCAAATATGGAAATATCAAAATTAACATGTACCTTGAAAGGAGAGGTGCTTCCAAAGTGTTTTCTTAATTAAGATGTGTCTGTTGCTATCGGCAGGCATTGAAGGATGTAAGAAAAATTCTCCATCATTTCATCCCTCTATCACGTGAGAGCTTGCTCAAGCAACGGATTGATAGAATATTTTTCTTCGTCATTTTTCATATATTCCCCCATGGAGGGATTCTTTGTTGTGTGAGAGTGATTTTCCTGAAGAGAGACAAGCTCGAGACCCAACTTTCTATACTTGGACCTCGTCGGGGACATGCACTGAAAAACAATCAAGAGCAGCCTACTCTGATACCACTGATCTGAATTATTTTCGGCATGAAATTAGAGAGGAGGTATAACACGGAAATATACAGATATGTTGCAAGAGATCCAATAATATAACAGATTTATATCAAAGATAAAATCATAAACACAAATATACAATAATACAGAATTTATATTAATGAACGAAATGCAAAAAATTGTAGAAATACAGAGTGAAAGACTCACTAGAATGGTGGCAGCTTATCTCTGATGAGAGATGTAACGGCTACTTGCATTCGCAAGAATATGATTGTTACAATTAGGCTCCAAGGCCTTTTTAACATAAATAAAATCCAACACCCTAACCCCGCAAGATGAAAAGCCAACAGTTTTGTGGACCTCGTTTTGGGTAGTTTGGTGTATCAACTTTATGGGGACGTAACTTTGGCATACGATCTCTGTTTGGGGCGCACACTAGATCGTTGGAAAGATATCATTGAGAAGATTCATTTTGGGGGATCAAACAAATCATTTTGGTAATGTAGAGTTTCTCAATCCCAAAAAAACTTCATTTAGGCCCTCGAAATGGCCTCAGAAGTTTAGGAACCAAGAAATTGCTAAAAATAATAAGTTGCCAGAAAACTATTTTGAGCCAATTGGAATAGGTGGGTGGACATTGATATCCACCTGGATCAATCCTCCCTCTTTAGGAAGCAATCATATCCATTGCGTTGAGTTCCTGGGGGAGAGGGGAAATCCCTTATTGAATCTGAACCTTGATGATATGTTTGCATTGCTGGAGAATTTTCATTGCTTAGTTTGTTGAAGGTTGTCATGAACCTATGGTTGGAAGGGTTGGACCTTTTTAACCAGTCTGGATACATGATATGACTATGTGTAGAAGGAATCCTTGTGCTTGGCTTCAATCTTATCGACCTTATTTTGATGAACAGAAGGTGCTTGTACTGAGGATGTAGTGGTTGCGGTGTTCTTTTGTTCACCTTTTGAACAGATTGTCAAGAAGATGAATTTTGTAGAGTAAGATACTACATTGTGGCACTGTTTAGGTGGGACAATAGTTGGAACTACCTCTGGTATCCGTTAGAGATTCCCCCCGTCAAGAGAGTACCCAGCTTGGTGTGCAAGGTATGGAAGGTATTGGTGAACTTTGGCACTACATGGCTCCTCTCTTGATGCAACGTGGTCCATCTCATGTATTGGTCTTCATAGTTTCCAACAAGGTAATGATGTTCCTAAACCGCATCCACAAAAAAATTCCAAGTGGGCTCGGCCCATATATTCCAGACTCCTTTGTGGAAATTTTCTCCCAGTAAGTTTCCCACTAATGTTTAATATGGGGGAGAGCCTTAAGGAGTGCGAAGAGGATATTTTCTCTATCAGAAAAATTGTGAACAAAGAAATAACCTTCTAGCATATTTAACCATTTGTCTAGGGCATTTACATCTATTTGACCTTCAAATATGAAAATATCAAAATTAACATGTACCTTGAAAGGAGAGGTGATTCCAAAGTGGTCTCTTAATGAATATGTGCTTGCCACTATGGGCAAGCATTGAAGGATTTGGGAAAAATTCTTCGTCATTTCGTCCCTCTGTCACATGAGAGATTGCTCAAGCAACAGATTGATAGAAAATTATGCACCATAATTTTTCTTTTCTTCCCCCATGGAGGGTTTCTTTGGTGTGCGAGAGTGATTTTCCTCAAGAGAGACAAGCTCAAGACCCAACTTGCTATACCTGGAACTCGTCGGGGACATGCACTGAAAAATGATCAAGAGCAACCTACTCTGATACCACTCATCCGGATTATTTTCAGCATGAAATGAGAGTGGAGATATAACATGGAAATATACAAATATATTGCAAGAGAGCTAATAATATATCAAAGGCATATCAAAGATAAAACCATAAACACAAAGATACAGTAATACATAATTTATATTAATGAGCGAAAATCATAAAACTGTAGAAATACAGAGTGAAAGACTTTCTAGAATGGTGGAAGTTTATCTTTGAGAAGAGATGTGATGGCTACTCGCATTCACCGAAATATGTTTGTTACAATGAGGCTCCAAGGCCTTTTTAACATAAAGAAAATCCAAAAACCTAACCTTGTAAGATGAAAAGCCAACAATTTTGTGTACCCCGTTTTGGGTAGTTTGGTGTATCAACTTCCCATGGGTGTAACTTTGGCATATGATCTCTGTTTGGGGAACACGATATTTGGTTGGAAAGGTATCATCCAGAAGATTCATTTTGGGGGCTTAATTAGAGCCTTTGGCTATCATAGAGATGCTCGATCCAAAAAAACCTTCATTTAGGCCCTCAAAGTGGCCCCAAAAGTTTAGGAACTGAAAAACTACTAAAAATAGTAAGTTGCCAGAAAACTATTTTGAGCCAGTTGGAATAGGTGGGTGGCCATTGATATCCATTTGGATCAATCTTCCCTCATTAGGAAGAAATGGTCTCCATTGCATTGATTTCCCTTGTTGAATCTAAACCTTGATGATTTGCTTGCCTTGCAGGAGAAGTTCTGCTACTTAGCTTGTTGAATACTGTCACGAACCTGTGGTTGGAAGGGTTGGACCTTTTTAACTAGTTTGCCTACATGAGATGACTATGTGTAGAAGGAATCCTTGTGCTTATATTCAATCTTGTCGACTTGCTTCTGCTAAACATAAGGTGATTGCACTGAGGCTGCAGTGGTTGTGGTGTCCTTATGTTCACCTTTTGAACAGATTGTGAAGAAGCTGAATTTTGTAGTATGAGTTACTACCTTGCAGAACTGTTTAGGTGGGAAAGTAGTTGTAACTACCTCTAGTATCCTGTAGAGATGACCCCCGAGAGTAACAATGAGACTACGTGGTCGAGACTCATAAATTGTATGGTTCTTCCACATATATGTCTAGCCCAAAAGAACATCATAGATAGCTAGTGGGGAAACATCACATAATAGCTCATCCTTGAAGGGATGGATGTCGTATGACAATTGACACTGTTGGCTGAGACAGAGATCTCGTCCCTGGAAAAGCCACCCAATGTTGTATGGTTGCAAGTGTGGTATTTTCGACAATCCCAATTGTTTGAAGACCTCTGCTGAGATGAGGTTCTTTTGGCTTCCGCTATCAACAATGAAATGCAACGAGCTCCCCTTCACCCACATTTGTAAATGAAGGAGGTGCTCCCCCTCTTAATGATCTGTTGGTTCTTCTAGTTGACATGTTGTAGTCACGAAAGTAGCAGTGGGGTCTGCATCGATGATATGTCTTCTACCAGTATTTTGTGAATAAGATTATGAATCATGGTTTGGCTCCTTGTCTTTGATCTCTACCACCAATGAATATTTTGAGAAACATTCATTGGTGTTGTGCCAGGGTATTTTATGGAAATCGCACCATTTTCTAGTTTCCTTCTTCGTCTTTCTGTTACCCTTCTTTTATTGTGGCTTGGAATGGTTTTATGAAGGCTGGTTGCTGGGGTCGTTTTTACCATACTTTGGTTGTTGCAGATTTACAAACCCAAACTCCCGCTTGTTTTGGCGCTTAAAATTATGCTTGATTTTAATAGCATATCGATAAGCAGCAGCGAGTGATGAGATGTCCAGAAAATCTATTTCAGTTTGGATGTATATGTGTAGAGCCCCACGGTATTTTAGAACCAAATGTCGCTTCGAGTCTTTGATACCCATCTTGGTGTGCAAGGTATGGAAGGTATTGGTTAAATCTGGCACTGCTTGGCCCCTCTCTTAACACAACGTCGTCAATCTCATGTACTGGTCTTCATAGTTGCCAACATGGTAATATTGTTCCTTGACCGCATCCACAAAAATATTCCAAGTGAGATCGGCCCCATATATTCCAGACTCCTCTATGGAAATTTTCTCCTAGTAAGTTTCCCACCAATGTTTCACATGGGGGAGAGCCTTAAGGAGTGTCAAGGTGATCTTTTCTCTATCGAGAAAATTATGAACAGAGAAATAAACTTCTAGCAGATTTAACCATTTGTCTAGGGCATCCACATCTATCTAACCTTCAAATATGGGAATATCAAAAATAACATGTGCCTTGAAAGGAGAGGTGATTCCAAAGTGGTCACTTGATAAAGATGTGCGTGCTACTATCGGTAGGCATTAAAGGATGTGGGAAAAAATCTCCATCATTTCGTCCCTCTATCGCATGAGACCTTGTTGAAGCAACAAATTGATAGAATCTGTTGCTCCATGTTTTTTCTTTTCTTCTACCATGGAGGTTTCTTGGGCGTGCAAGAGCGATTTTCCTCAAGAGAGACAAGCTCGAGACCCAACTTTCTATACTCGAACCTCATCAGGGACATGCACTGAAAAATGATCAAGAGCAGCCTACTTTGATACCACTGATCTGGATTATATTTGTCACGAAATGAGAGCAGAGATATCACATGGAAATATACAGAGATATTTCAAAAGATCCAATAATACAACAGAGGTATATCAGAGATAAAACCATAAACACAAAGATATAGTAGTACATAATTTCTATTAATGAGAAAAATGCATAAAATTGTAGAAATACAGAGTGAAAGACTCGCTACAATGGTAACATCTTATCTCTGAGAAGAGATGTGATGGATACTTGCATTCACAAGAAGATGATTGTTACAATGAGGTTCCAATTCCTTTATAACATAAAGAAAATCCAAAACCCTAACCCCAGAATATGAAAAGCCAACAGTTTTGTGGACCCCATTTTGGGTAGTTTGGTGTATCAACTTCTCAGGGGCATAAATTTGAAATATGATCTTCGTTTGGGGCGCACAATAGCTGATTAGAAAGGTATCGTCAAGGAGATTCATTTTGGGGGCTCAATTAGAGCCTTTGGCAATAATAAAGGTGCTCGATCCCAAAAAAACTTTATTTAGGCCCTCAAAATTGCCCCGGAAGTTTAGGAACTGAAAAACTGCTAAAAATAGTAAGTTTCCAGAAAATTGTTTTGAGCCATTTGGAAAAGGTGGGTGGCCACCGATATCCACCTGGATCAATCCTCCCTCCTTAGGAAGTAATGGTTTCCATTTCATTGAGTTCTCGGGAGAGAGGGGAAAGCACTTGTTGAATCTAAACCTTGATGATATGCTTTCCTTGCTGTAGAAGTTGCATTGCTTAGCTTGATTTAGGCTGTCACGAACCTGTGGCTGGAAGGGTTGGACCTTTTTAACTAGTATGACTACATGAGATGAATTTGTGCAAAAGGAATCCTTGCACTTAGCTTCAATCTTGTCGACCTGCTTCTATTGAACAGAAGGTGCTTGGACTCAGGCTGCAGTGGTTGCGATGTTCTTTTGTTCACCTTTTGAACAAATTGTGAAGAATCTGAATTTTGCAGTATGAGATACTACCTTGCGGAACTATTTAGGTGAGAAAACAGTTGGAACTACCTCTAGTATCCTTTAGAGATGACCCCTGAGAGTAACAATTACACTACATGGTCGATACTCATAAATAGCATGGTGCTTCCACATATATGGTTGGCCCAAAAGAACACCATAGACATCTAGTGGGGAAACATCATGTAATACCTCATCCTTGAAGGGCTGGATGTCGTATGACAATCGGCAATGCTGGCCGACAGGGAGATCTCATCCCTCGCGAACCCACCCAATGTTGTATGGTTGGGGGTGTGGTGTTGTCGACAATCCCAGCTATTTGACGACCTCTACTGAGATGAGATTCTTTTGGCTTCCACTATCAACAATGAAATGCAATGGGGTTCCCTTCACCCACCTCTTTGAATGAAAGAGGCATTTCTCCTCATCGGGATATGCTAGTTCTTTTGGTTGAATTGTTGCAGTCGTGACAGTAGCAGCTGGGTCTAGGTCAATGATCTGTCTTCTACTAGTATTTTCTAAATCAAATTTTAAATCAAGGTTCGGCTCCTTGTCTTTAATCTCGGCCACCAATGACTATTTTGAGTGACATTCATCAGTGTTTTTCCAAGGGATTTTGTGGAAATCGCACCATTTTCCAATGTCCTTCTTCGTCTTTCTATTACCCTTATTTTTCTATGGCTTGTACTGGTTTTATGAAGGTTGGTTGTTAGGGTCGTCTTTACCATACTTTGGTTGTTGCATATTTGCAAACCCTAACTTCCGCTTGTTCTAAGGCTTATATTTATGCTATATTTTAATAACATATCGATAAGCAGCATCGAGTGATGAGATGTCTAGATAATCCATTTCATATTGGATGTATCTGTGTAGAGCCCCTGAGTATTTCAAAACCAAATCTCACTCGAAGTCTTTGATACCTAGCTTGGTGTGCAAGGTATGGAAGGTATTTGTGAACTCTGGCACTGCTTGTCCCCTCTCTTGATGCAACGTGGTCCATCTCATGTACTAGTCTTCATAGTTTCCAACAAAGTAATATTGTTCCTTGACAGCATCCACAAAAACATTCCAAGTGGGCTCAGCCCATATATTCCAGACTTCTCTATGGAAATTTTCTCCCAATAAGTTTCCCACCAATGTTTAACATGGGGGAGAGCCTTAAGGAGTGCAAAGATGATATTTTCCCTATCGGAAAAATTATTAACAGAGAAATAACCTTCTAGAATATTTAACCATTTGTCTAGGGCATCCATATATATCTGAACTTCAAATATGGAAATATCAAAATTAACCTGTACCTTGAAAGGAGAGGTGCTTCCAAAGTGGTTTCTTGATGAAGATGTGTCTATTTCTATCAGCAAGCGTTGAAGGATGTGGGAAAAATTCTCCATCATTTTGTCCCTCTGTCGTGTGAGAGCTTTCTCAAGAAACAAATTGATAGAATCTTTTGCTCCATTGTTTTTCTTCTCTTCCCCCATGGAGGGTTTCTTTTTTGTGCGAGAGAGATTGTCCTCAAGAGAGAAAATCTCGAGACCCAAATTTCTATACTTGGACCTTGTCGGGGACATGCACTGAAAAACGATCAAGAGCAGCCTACTCTGATACCACTGATCCAGATTATTTTCGGCACGAAATGAGAGCGGAGATATAACAAGCAAATATACATAAATATTGCAAGAGATCCAATAATATAACAGAGTTATATCAAATATAAAATGATAAACACAAATATACAGTAATACACAATTTATATTAATGAGCGAAATGCACAAAATTATAGAAATACAGAGTGAAAGACTCGCTAGAAGGGTGGCATCTTATCTCTAAGAAGAGATGTGACAGCTACTCACATTCGCAAGATGATGTTTCTTACAATGAAGCTCCAAGGCCTTTTTAACATAAAGAAAATCCAAAACCCTAACCCTAGAAGATTAAAAGCCAAATGTTTTGTGGACCCCGTTTTGGGTAGTTTGGTGTATCAACTTCTCGTGGGTGTAACTTTGGCATACGATATCTGTTTGGGGCGCACAATAGCTGGTTGGAAGGGTATCATCCAAAAGATTCATTTTAGGGGCTCAATTAGAGCCTTTGGCTATCATAGAGATGCTCGATCCAAAAAAACCTTCATTTATGCCCTCAAAATGGCCTCGAAAGTTTAGGAACTGAAAAACTGCTAAAAAATAGTAAGTTGCTAGAAAACTATTTTGAGCCAATTGGAACAGGTGGGTGGCCACTAATATCCATTTGCATCAATCCTCCATCCTTAGGAAGCAATGGTCTCCAATGTGTTGAGTTCCCTTGTTGAATCTAAACCTTGATGATTTGATTGCCTTGTTGGAGAAGTTGCGTTGCTTAGCTTGGTTAAGGCTGTCATGAACCTGTGGTTGGAAGGGTTGGACCTTTTTAACTAGTTTGGATACATGAGATTACTATGTGCATAAGGAATCATTGCGCTTATATTCAATCTTGTCGACCTGTTTATGCTAAATAGAAGGTGATTGCACTAAGGCTGCAGTGGTTGTGGTGTTCTTATGTTCACCTTTTGAACAGATTGTGAAGAAGATGAAGTTTGTAGTATGAGATACTACCTTGTAGAATTATTTAGGTGGGACAATAGTTGGAACTACCTCTGGTATCATGTAGAGATGACCCCCGAGAGTAAAAATGAAACTATGTGGTCGAGACTCATAAATAGATATGTCTGGCCCAAAATAACATCACAGACATCTAGTGGGGAAACATTACATAATACCTCATCCTTGAAGGGTTGGATGTCATATGACAATCGACATTGTTGGCCAACACGGAGATCTCATCCCTGGTGAAGCCACCCAATGTTGTATGGTTGCGAGTGTGGTGTTGTCGACAATCCCAATTGTTTGACGACCTCTGCTGAGATGAGGTTCTTCTGGATTCTTCTATCAACAATGAAATGAAATGAGGTCCCCTTCACCCACATCTGTGAATGAAAGAGGTGCTCCCCCTCTTAAGGATCTATTAGTTCTTCTATTTGAATTGTTGCATTCGCGACAGTAGAAGTGGGGTCTGCGTTGATGATATGTCTTCTACCAGTATTTTTTTAATCAGATTCTAAATCAAGGTTCATCTCCTTCTCTTTCTCGACCACCAATGTCTATTTTGAGAGACATTCATTAGTGTTGTGCCAGGGGATTTTGTGGAAATCATACCATTTTCCAGTGTCCTTCTTCGTCTTTCTGTTACCCTTATTTTCATGTGGCTTGGACTAGTTTTCTAAAGTTTGGTTGTTAGGGTTGTCTTTACCATACTTTGGTTGTTGCGTATTTGCAAACCTGAAATCCCGCTTATTTTGGTGCTTAAATTTCTGCTCGATTTTAACAGCATATCGATAAGCAGCACCGAGTGATGAGATGTCCAGAAAATCCATTTCAATTTGGATGTATATTTGTAGAGCCCCATGGTATTTCAGAACCAAATATCACTCAGAGTCTTCAATACCCAACTTGGTGGGCCAAGGTATGGAAGGTATTGGTGAACTTCAACACTTCTTGGCCCTTCTCTTGACACAATGTGGTCCATCTCATGTACTGGTCTTCATAGTTTCCAACATGGTAATATTGTTCCTTGACCGCATCCGCAAAAAAATCCCAAACGGGCTTGGCCCCATATATTCCAGAATCCTCTGTGGAACTTTTCTCCCAGTAAGTTTCCCACCAGTGTTTGACATCAGGGAGAATCTTAAGGAGTGCGAAGATGATCTTTTCCCCTGTTGGAAAAATTATGAACAGAGAAATAAACTTCTAGCATATTTAACCATTTGTCTAGGGAATCCACATCTATATGACCTTCAAATAAAGGAATATCAAAATTAACATGTACCTTGAAAGGAGATTTGCTTTCAAAGTGGTTGCTTGATGAAGATTCGCCTACTGCTATCGACAGGCGTTAAAGGATTTGGGAAAAATTCTCCATCAATTCGTCTCTCTATCGCGTGAGAGCTTGCTCAAGCAACAAATTGATAGAATCTTCTGCTCTGTGATTTTTCTTTTATTCTACCATAGAGGGTTTCTTAGGCGTGCGAGAGTGATTTTCCTCAAGAGAGACGAGCTCAAGACCCAACTTTCTATACTCAGACCTCGTCGAGGACATGCACTGAAAAACGATCAAGAACAGTATGCTCTGATACCACTGATCCGGATTATTTTCGACACAAAATGAGAGCGGAGATATAACACGGAAATATACAGAGATATTGCAAGATAGCCAATAATATAATAGAGGTATATCAGATATAAAACCATAAACACATAGATACCGTAATACACAATTTTTATTAATGAGCAAAATGTACAAAACTGTAGAAATACAGAGTGAAAGACTCACTAGAATGGTGGCAGTTTATCTCTGAGAAGAAATGTGACAGCTACTTGCATTCGCAAGAATATGATTGTTACAATGAGGCTCCAAGGCCTTTTTAACTTTAAAAAAATCCAAAACCCTAACCCCGGAAGATGAAAAGCCAACAGTTTTGTGGACCTCGTTTTGGGTAGTTTGGTGTATTAACTTCTTGAGGGCATAACTTTGGCATACGATCTTTGTTTGGGGTGCACAGTAGCTCATTGGAAAAGTATCCTCGATGAAATTTATTTTGGGGGCTCAATTAGAGCCTTTGGCCATCATAGGGGTGCTCAATCCCAAAAAAAAATCATTTAGGCCCTCAAAATGACCTTGGAAGTTTAGGAACCAAAAAGCTGCTAAAAATAGTAAGTTGTTAGAAAACTATTTTGAGCCAGTTGGAATAGGTGGGTGGAAACCAATATCCACCTGGATCACTCCTCCTCCTTAAGAAGATTTTGATCCTCCAATTGTATAGAACATTGATAACTCTCCTTTGGCCAATTTCAATTGTTTACTCACTCATCTAGTTGATCTTCTTCTTGTCGAAGTGGGTGAGTTACCTCCCTGACACACTCTTTCTTCCTTTTCACACAATCTTCCACATTCAAGTTTATTGATGTTGAAATTTGTTGGATATATGGGTGTAGGGGTAAAAACCATATCAACACTAGAATTCTTGTTAGGGGTAGTAATTAATGTCCCTATATGAATGCTAGTTGGCAGAGTTAATCCTTTTATTTGTGTTCCTGGAAATGGCATAAATGTTCCTTCAATGGTACTAGTATTTAGTCGGAATATCCCTTCCATTGGAATCCCTATCATGATCCAAGTGGATACTGGTGGCCACCCACTTGTTCCACTAATTCAAAATGGTTCCACATCTTGGTAGTTTTTCTACAGCTTTTCAGATCCCAAACTTTCGGGGTTGTTTTGAGGCCCTAAACGACCTTTTTTTGGTGCGGCAACGCCCATTAGGCTGTTGGAGACAAATATTGGGCCATTTAAAATGTGTACTTATCAACTAGACCTTTTTCATGGGCTACCAAGCACCCCAAACAGAGATCATATGCAAAAGTTACGCCCTCGGGAACTTAACGTACCAACTAACCACATTGGGGCCCACAAACCTTTTGGCGTTTCATCTTCTGGTGTTAGGGTTATTTGTGTTTAGGGTTTTCTCATTGATGCTTTGTGTTAAAATGCCTTTTCGGCCTCTTTGTAATCAACTTCTTGCAAATGAGCGTAGCATACACATCTATTTCTTCGGGGATAAGCTACCACCATTCTAGCTAGTTTGTACACTTTACATTTTACGATATTTTTTATTCCATTCACTAATTGAATCTGAGTTCAATTGTATTATTGTGTTTCTTGCAATATCTCTATGTGTTTCTTTTTTGTATCTCTGCCTTCATTTTTTTCTCAACGTAATCCATATCATATCAAGATTGGAAACATTCATTGTTCTTGAATTTCGTTTAGTGGAGGATTTACTCCTAGTGTAGTATTTTAAATGAGTATAGGGCCCATCATCAACAATAGAAGCATATCAAATGACATTGATATGGGAGGAAATTTTAGGCACAGTGGGATGTCGGGCATGGACTTGGATAACAAAGCTTTGGCTATCCAAGATGATAGTCCAAGTCAACTTTGTTTGCATGTGGGTAAGGTTATTTTGCATTACTATTCCAAAATAGGGAGGATTGAAATCTTAGTTTTTTTTGCTCGGGTCCTTACTTCATGGGACATCCAGGAATGTACTCATCTCCTTGGTCCCTTGAATTCAACCTAGAAGAGGAGATCACAACAACACATATTAAGAGTGGGGCAGGTTGCCCCGCATCCCATTAATATTATGAGATGAAGGTACTTTCAAAGATATTGGGGACATACTAGGATGATATATCGACCAAGTTGAACCAAAAGGAAACATGTAATCTTATCATAGATTATGTGTTTAAGTTGATTCAGAGAAGGGTTTATAGAGGCTCTGCAAATAAATATGGATGGCTAGAGTCATCAACAAGAATTAGATTACAAAGAGATCACTTTCAAGTGCAAATTTTGCCATGAGTACAGGCACTTTGCTAAAAAATTCCCAAAGAATCAAGAGGTTCAGACTCCTCTTAAGCATGGTACAAACCCTTATAGTGAATCAAAGTAGAACTATTTTAATAGAAGATGCAGAAAACAACAGTATAATATACCACAACAACCAAAGATAATCCAAGAAGGACTATATAAAGAAAACTCCAAAAACTCTAGAACTCTTGAAAATTTAGAAGATACGAAAAAGGAAAGAGAGGAGTTGAAGGTGAAACCAATTTAGGAGATTCCAACCAGATTTTAACGAAAAAATTATTGAGATAGTCCACTTTTTGACTTCTAATCATGTTTAAAAAGGGGTTTGTCAATCAAATTTTAACAATTATAACTTCACAATGATTGTGCTTATGCATTGCCTTAACTACGACACTACAAGAAGATGGGTATAAAATATGCTCGCAAAAGGTAGCTAGCAAAACGTAGTTTCTTTTTCTTTATTATGCAATATTTTTTGATATATCAATCAAATTTTGTTGAAAGCTTAAGCTACAAGGTTTCAAACCAACACTTAACCAAAAATTTCGTCGACGTGTATTTATTTTACTAAGACAACATAGATCTCACTCAAGACAAGCTACACCCTATTTAGCTTGTGATGCTACGTTGACTAGTCACTACGTGATCTTTGTTTAAAGATTTTTTTGGAAATTTCAAGGATGGGTCGCCACCTCTACTAATTTTATTTGATGTTGATGTTTTTATGCTATCACATTGCAAACTTTATTTAAATTAAATAAATACTAACACATCATAAACTCTATTTAAACTTAATGACAAGGATCACCACTACTTAATCCTTATTCTTATTATATTAGATGATATAATATTATTTTACATATTTTAACTTGGTTGTAGAAGAATGTTTTATTTTTATAGTAACAAGTGTTGCATGGCAGCGTAGTCCCTGCCAAGTTGGAATGGGAATAAATGAACTGTTATGGCGGGACCGAGGGAGAAGTAGAAGCCCGAAGTAGTAGAGACATGTGGGAAGCAGCTTGAAGTACAGGAATATGACTTGTGCCAGTGTGTCACATGCAAGCCATAAGACATCGGCTTGGTAGATGACCCCCGAAGAACCTCCTGAATTAGTTAATCATAATATTATATTCATATGGGGTTAATATGCAAATGAGGATGTCAATCCTACTGCATTTTTTATAGATGTGATACTATTGTTTAAGTTTTTTCCTGGGGTGTGTATAGTTCAAATATGGGACTTAGAAAATTTCCATCGTAATGACTTGAAGCAATAAAAAAGGATAGTAGTATTTTTTTTGTTTTTTTGAAATAAAGGTTCCTGGAAAAAAGGACCAAGAATCACACACAATAAACATTTAAATATAATAAACACAATTTCCTGACATCCAACATAGTTGAAGAAAAAAATTTCTAAGCACATAAAAATAAGAAGATGATCGATATGCAGAAAGAGAACTAATTTAGCATTTTGTGTTCGACAACACAGGTATTCCAACAGAGGAAGAACACCTTCAGTAACCATTCACATAACCAGATCAAATATCAACACACTGGTGTTTTCACGTGGTAAAACCCCTACGGGGAAACATCCATGTCCCCAGCCAACGCAGCCACTTGGAGCAGTTTATTAATGCAAAAGAAAAAGATTACAAAGATATTTTACAAGAGAGTTTCTCACAATCGATCATTGACAAATGACCCTCCATGCTCTTAAAAGAGAGATCATGGACCAATCGGGTGTTAAGCCATGGATCAATGGCCATTAAGATCGAGGAGAGTATGAACTGTTGGATCACTCTATGTCGGGAACATATCGTGACCGTCAGATTTCCTAACTAAAAATGCATACTAATGCATACTAAAGAAACACACTTTTATCTAACGACACATTAGACCAAGTAGATCTTAACTAACTCCTAAGTGTCTAAATATCCTAACATCCCCCCCTTAAGAACAACTTGGGATAGGATTGAAGGATTTATAATGGTGACATAATAGGAGAAGGAAGGCAGCATTAGAGTCTATCCCCCCTTAATGACAACTTCATGAACTCCTAACATAGATCAAATTTTGGAAAACTTCGCTTCTGTAAGAGACTTTGTGAAAATGTCTGCAACTTTATCTTCTGTAGGGAAAAAGAGCACTTCAATAACTTGATCATGAATGAGCTTTTTAATGAAGTGCATGTGTATCACAATGTGTTTGTTACGCTAATGTTGAACTAGGTCTTTGGCAAGCTTGATGGCACTCTGATTGTCGCACCAAAGGCTGGTTGGATGATGTTGTTGGAATCCAAACTCTGAAAGGATCTATCAAAGTCACAAGGCTTTCTGAATTTCATTTACCGCTGCTCGGTACTTTGCTTCTGTTGAAGAAAGTGAAATATCCTATTGTTTCTTACAGACCCAAGTGACAGGCCCTGAACCAAGGCTGAAAACATAACCTACAGTAGACTTCTGATCATCAGGGTCAACAGCCCAATCTGAATCAGTGAAACCAACCAATAAAGGAGTCCCTCCTGAACTGTAATGTATCCCTAACTAAACTATACCACAAACATAGTGAACTATCCTTTTAGCTACTTTCCAATGGCTTTCACGGGATCTTTGCATATACCGGGAAACAAGACCAACAACAAAGGAAAGATTAGGACAGGTATGAGTCAAGTATAAGAGGCTACCAACTAACTGACGGTACAGGGTGGCATCAAATTTGAGAGAAGTACAGGTTGCAGTAAGCTTGACTCCATACTGGAAGGGAGAAGCGGTTGGCTTACAATCGTCCATGTGAAAGCGAAGAAGAAGTTCATAAGCATACTTAGACTGGGAAAGAAAAAATCCTTCATTGGTTTGCCAAACTTGGAGGCCAAGAAATAGTGCACAAAACATAAGTCTGTCATTTCAAATTTCTTCTTAAGGTTGGTTTTCATATGGTTTAAAAGTTTTGAGTCACTACCAGTAAGGATAAGGTCATCAACATAAAGGAGGACAAGGATTATGAGAGGTCTTCCTATTTTCTTGGTATAGACATTAGGATCAGAATGGCATCTAGAGAATCCAATGGAAATAAGAAAGTTGTCCATTTTGGCATACCAAGCTCGGGGAGCTTGCTTGAGACCATAAAGAGATTTCTTAAGGTGACAAACAAGGCTAGAGTAATTTTGGACATAGCCAAAAGGTTGTTCCATGTATATTTCTTCTTGCAAATCTCAGTGCAAGAAGGGGGATTTAACATCCATCTAATGGACCTCCCATTTATGTGAGGTAGCAAGGGAAAGAACAAGGCGGATGGAATTCATTTTGGCTACAGGGGCAAAGGTTTCATTACAGACAATTCCTTCAACTTGGGAAAATCCTTTGGCAACTAATCGAGCCTTGTGTCTTTCAACACTTCCATTTGATGCATACTTAGTTATGTAGAACCATTTACATCTGACAATTTTTCTTCCTTTTGGAAGAGGTACAAGATCCCAAGTATCATTTTCCATTAAAGAACGATACTCTTCATTCATTGTTGTATCCCAACCTAGATGACCTGAAGCTTCTGCAAATGTCTTTGGATCATGAGTTTCTGAAACTTGAGCCAAAAGAGAAGAGGCTCACTAGAACTGTGAACGTGTCTAACGTTGATCTGAAGGATCACTGACAAGATCACCAACTACTTCTCGTGTTGAATGGACCCATCTAGGAAGTGGTGGAGTTGGTGCTCGTTCAAGTTCATAGGACTCATATGGAGGAAGGTGAGCAGGCGGAGGTTGATTTTCATCCTCATTGTCATCATTTGAAGAAGAAACCAGAACAGAAGAAGGCACAAACGTCGAAGATGGCTCGCAGTCCGAAGAATTCACAACCGTCGAATTAGGCTCGCAAGACAAAGAAGGCACAAACATCGAATTAGGCTCGCAGGCCAAGATATTTTCATCAAATTTAACATCTCTTCTAATAATAATTTCATTACAATGTGTTTGAAGAATTATATAACCTTTGACATCTTCAGAATAACCAACAAATATACACTTCTCACTTTTAGGCTGCAATGCTTTCCTTTT
>JZKD02S1828015.1:55648-68843 GCA_000966675.3 Picea glauca | reverse complement strand
ATCACCAACAAATATTTTCTTGGTGTTACATTCATTTAGAGTAGAAAATATGTCTCTATCCTTAGCCATATGATAAGATGCTCCAGAATCAATAAGCCACTTATCAAAAGTAGAATTAGAAGGTGTATTGAAGGAGAAACCAGAAGCAGAAAGTGCATGTCCATGAGAAGAAGAAGAAGTAGTAGAATCAATACTGATGGTGTGCTTCTTCATCATTGCTTCTAAAGCTACCATCTTCTTGAAACATTTGGACTCATCATGACCATCTTTATCACAAAAGTTGCAATGTCTGTCAGTCTTCTTATTTATATATTTTTCTCATTTGTCTCCATTAGGAGAAAAATCTGTCTGAGTGGGTTTGGGACCCTTATATTGCTTGTTGTTGTGGCGAGGATGTTGCTTCTTGGGATTCTTGGGTATATATTTATGATGGACAACTAAGGCTTTGTTGGAGGTACCTGCAGTGTTGATCACTCCAAGTTGTACTAGCTTATCTTTCTCTCTAATTAAAGCATCACAAAAGTTCTCAAGACTGGGTTTTTGATAAGCTTCCCCTGGAGCCTCTTGCATGGCATAAAAGGTAGATACAAACACAGAATATACACTACCTAGCTTAGAAAGAATAAGATAGATGCAACGATCTTCATCTATCTTTATCTTACATTCTTCACATAAAGTTCTGAGTGTTTTAAACATAGACAGATAGTCTTCAATGCAAGAAAAATCACTTGGACTTAAATTTAGTACTTGATTTTCTAATTGTTGTGCTCGAATAATATTGTGTTTACCAAACACAGATTCAATTTTTTCCCGAGATTCTTTGGGTTTATCAATTGATTGAAGGTGGAACCTTAAATCAGGAGAGATGGACATTCTGATTAATCCACTTGCTTTGTCATTCCTATTATCCCATTTGGATTTCTTATCAGCATCAGTGGGGGTTGTTTCCTTTCCCAAGGTGATACGGTACAAGCCTTTACTTCTTAATAAATCCTCCATATGGGATTTCCATTGGAATAGTTAGTGTTGGTAAGTAAGAGATTACTTGTAAAATCCATATTAAATATGTAGATAATACATATTTAAAAACTAAAACTGATGATCTGAATAAGAGCTCGAAAAGTTATATAGTTTTAAAAAAAACAACACTGGAAACGAACTTCGAATGTGGGAGTTATGCCCTTTTAAAAAAGGACATAAATGGTAACCAAATGACCACGTGATAGTGTAAGTTGCTTTATGAAGTGACCCACTTTTATAAAGAGAAGTGGGGATCACTTTTAAAATGAAGTTAATTTATAACAAAAAAGCTGCATGCAAAATAAATAACTCTACAATAAAATATTAAAGCTACTTATAGTGATTCACTTTTATACTTTAAGTGAAATTCACTTTACAATGTTAGCATGAACTTTTTCAAAAAAAGTAACAAAAGAGAGACTTGAACTCAAGACCTCTTACTTAATAAGGCAACTTTTAACCAAATGGTCTAGCAAAACATATTGTAATGTTCAGAAGGAAGATTGTTGTTGTTGTTGAAAACGGCCTTGGAGAGTGTGCTAAAAAAAAACCTATTTTCACACAAGAAAAAAAAATCGCTTATCGATGACAATAAGAGTTAGATCTCGATTAGCTTACCTGGAAGATGAACCTTTTCCTATATGTTTCTAATTTTCCGAGATCGCACAGGGCGTAGGGAAAAGATCATACGCAGATCTAAAAGAGTAGAAACCTAGAAATAAATAATACAAAACCGAAATAAAACCAAAACACTACTCTGCAAAAAAAATTAAAAATGTGTATTTAAACTTTATACCTCCGAATTTGACTATAATGGTTGTATCTTGGGAAAACAGAAACCTTTTTGAGTGAAACTAAAAGTGTTCCTGAATTAAACGAGTGCTTCAGACGCAATGGAACAGTCCGCNCCCACTTTTATAAAGAGAAGTGGGGATCACTTTTAAAATGAAGTTACTTTATAACAAAAAAGCTGCATGCAAAATAAATAACTCTACAATAAAATATTAAAGCTACTTATAGTGATTCACTTTTATACTTTAAGTGAAATACACTTTACAATGTTAGCATGAACTTTTTCAAAAAAAGTAACAAAAGAGAGACTTGAACTCAAGACCTCTTACTTAATAAGGCAACTTTTAACCAAATGGTCTAGCAAAACATATTGTAATGTTCAGAAGGAAGATTGTTGTTGTTGTTGAAAACGGCCTTGGAGAGTGTGCTAAAAAAAAACCTATTTTCACACAAGAAAAAAAAATCGCTTATCGATGACAATAAGGGTTAGATCTCGATTAGCTTACCTGGAAGATGCACCTTTTCCTATATGTTTCTAATTTTCCGAGATCACACAGGGCGCAGGGAAAAGAGCATACGCAGATCTAAAAGAGTATAAACCTAGAAATAAATAATACAAAACTGAAATAAAACCAAAACACTACTCTGCAAAAAAATTTAAAAATGTGTATTTAAACTTTATACCTCCGAATTTGACTATAATGGCCGTATCTTGGGAAAACAGAAACCTTTTTGAGTGAAACTAAAAGTGTTCCTGAATTAAACGAGTGCTTCAGACGCAATGGAACAGTCCGCTCAGCCCAGAAGTGTACGAAAATGACATAAAATGGAGATGAGGCAACTTGGATTCACGATCTCGATCTACAATAGGAGAGGATCTTCAAACAAGCTCTGATACCATGTTCGACAACACAGGTATTCAAAAAAAGGAAGAACACCTTCAATAACCACTCACATAACTAGATCAAAGATCAACACACCGATGTTTTCACGTGGTAAAACCCCTACGGGAAACATCCATAGCCCCAGCCAACGCGGCCACTTGGAGTAGTTTATTATTGCAAAAGAAAAAGATTACAGAGAGATTTTACAAGAGAGTTTCTCACAATCGATCATCCAAAAATGACCCTCCATTCTCTTTAAATAGAGATCATGGACCAATCGAGTGTTAAGCCACAGATCAATGGTCGTTAAGATCGAGGAGAGTATGAACCATCGGATCACTCTATGTTGGGAACATATTGTGACCGTCGGATTTCCTAACTATAAATGCATACTAATGCATACTAAAGAAACACACTAAGAAACACACCTTTACCTAACGAAACATTAGACCAAGTAGATCTTAACTAACTCCTAAGTGTCTAAATATCCTAACATTCTGAAAGCAGCCCACAAGGCACCGTCGAAATTCTTCCTGAATTAGTTTTCTTTGAAATTTATCAAAAATTAATAATGTATGTTACATATTTATGGAATATGATACATATTTCTCAAAATTTAAATGCATTTGTCATATAGACTAGGATTGGGGCTCCTGCAAACCATAAAAGAAATAAGTACAAGAAATAGGACTGTAGAAAGAAGAAGTGTGCGATGATAGAGAGGAAGACCTGAAAAAAAGAAATTGGAAGTTATTAGTCTTTGGTTAGAGATTTATATCTAAAGAAGTAGAATAATTGGATTGATAAAGAAAGCACGATGTGATCAATCTAGACTTACTATGAAGTTGATGCCTTTTTGCTTCTCTCGTTGATGACCACTAGAATTGTGCCAACCGGTTGTTTCCCTTCGTCGGTGAGCTTGTCCATTCTCCTTTGAACCCATTCTTGAATGTAGCTTCTCATGGGGGTCACGTTGATTTCATCCTACATTTCTATGTTGAAAATCTCATTTTCTAATTTCCTTAGATCCATAGAAATACTATGCAGAGCCAGCTCAATTTCTTCATTGTGTGTCGAATAGTCCACTAGCCAGTTCTCGGTGTCATCTTGACCATATTCAAGGATGTCGTAAAACTTTTCTAAAGACAACCCCTTTAAAATATCAACTCGTTCATCAAAGGCTTGCTTCGTTAAGGATTAAGTTTAGGTCTTGAACCTCGTTGGTACTTCCAGCTAATTCTATTTGGGACAGGTTTCTGAATAATTCTTATTTCTCTGATATGGCTTGTTCACATGATTCAACAATGAGGTGTAGGTTGTTAACTTTCTCTTTCCAGAATGCTTTTAATTATTTGATCCGGTTTGGGGAGGGGAGATCCTCTTTTCTTCTTTTCAGATCTAAGATGTTGATGACACGGTTTCCAAAAGGGATCATCGTCTATAAATAGAAACATTATTCATTTTTTAAATCTGCCTGCAAATGTTCGTGCAGATAACCTACCCTCATTCGAAAGGAAGTTATATTTTGTGATGTTTCCCAGGCTTCAGTAATTAGCTCCATTATTTTCTTGACATTCTTATCTACATAGCCTCTACAGGATGTGAGGAGGCTGGAGGATCCTTTTAGCTTGGTTGCAGGGGTGCCAGGCATGGTTTTTGCTAAAGAACTGGCAAACAATGGGGTAGGAATCAAAGCCTCCTCCAATTCCTTGATTCGATCGTTCATTATGGCATTCTCCACTTCAATTCCTTCAATGGAATCATCAAGAGCATCTATGGTTGTGCAGTGAAATCGGGAGATTTGGGATGGCTACATTTTCCTAAGGTTAATCTCTAAATGAGATTTCCCTTTCTTATTTGTTACATCTCTCTTTTCAATAATTAAATTTGTAGATTGGCTGTCAAAAACAACGCTCTAGAATATGAAGGATTCATCTTCATAAAAAATGTCGATCTTAGTTATTTCCATTGTCGAACTATGGTGCATTGTGTCCGCGGGCAGATAAAATTTGTGGAACACGTCATCCACAATAGTTTCAAGTTGCATGTTCTCACTTTCAGTTTCGGGCTCTTCCACCTTCCCTACAATGTTTTTTCTCTTCTTCGTCACGGAAAGCTTATGAGAACTATCAATTTTTCCACAAGGAGGTTTCTTATCTCCTCCTCTATTTGAAGATTTATGGGTTGCTTTCTTATTGGGGTGGGCCGTTGAAACGATGCTCTGTGATCTCGTGCTCTTGGGAGTGTTGGCAAGGGATTGGACACTCTTCTCAATGCAGCATTTTCCCTGTTGTTTGTACAATTCAGTTTTGCTTTGCAATGTCTCTACGTCGCCATCGTCAGGAGAAGGAGTGTTGCCGTCACTGTCTCTGTCTTCAGTCATGCGTGTATGGATAAAAAAATTGCAAAATCCAACTACTAGTAAATTTTCTCGAAAATACCATTAGGGTTGAACCCTCTTAGCCTTTCAGCATATTTTAGGTTCAAGTTCTTGAAATGGCCTGCGAATTCGTCAATCTTGTTGACGTTTCTGAACACAAAGTCCCCGACTTTCCAGGACAGAGGAATGAACTATTTTTTTCTCTTTCCATAGAAAAAATGCAACCAGTAGTTGTATTGCCTTGCTATTTATGTAACAAACATCTTGTTCGTGATGTGACATGGAAGGAAAGCAGGATTTTCCTTGGAGCCAAAGATCTTTGTTACACTGCAATTTTCCTTTTGTTCAAGTGTCCCCTTCCTGTACAAAAACTTGGTTGTCTGGCCAGACATCCATGGAGCATCCTTTCCTAATAATAAATCTTTGAAAACCGAGCCAAAGTCATTAGAAACCTCATAAAAACAATGGGAGGCCTTGTGCCTCCACAAGGCCTGGTACCAAAATGTTACTGGGTCGAATTCATAGTTTATCTTCTTAGACAGAGACAATTTTGGAAATGGAAAGCAATGTGCTATCATGAAAATCAAGTGGGATGACATATAAAATTTATTCTCTTCTTTGAATCGTGACAATTGGGAACGGATTTCAATGGAAAATAGCTTCCCCCAATCAAAAATGAATTGTTCCTTGATTGTGAAATACAAAATATAAAGAACTATGCAGGAAATGCTTGTCGTCAATTCCTATCATGTTATTCTTGTAAACAGCCAAGCAATTTCCCAGAATGGATTTCTAAAGGGACCGACCTGCAAATTTGTGATATCTTCAAGAACTATTGTTGGGTCTTCGAGGAACTCAGGTAAGAGGTTCAACCCATTATCATGTTTCTTTAGGAACTGCTTGCAGTCTTGTCCTCTGAAGGTCAATGTTGCTTCTGACAATCTTAACATCTTGTGGAAGACCTGAGGTGACAAAGAAACAGGGAAACAGGAGAATGGTCGTGCAGTGGAATAATTCTTTGGATTGAAATATTTTTTTCGGCACACCAAGATACCACCTCCTTACAATCAAAAACCTCAGGGACACAGCCTGCACAAGCGATTTTAGAGGTCCAAATTACTTTGTTCTGGGTAGAATGGGATGAATAGTAAGAGTATGCCCTAGACCAATGGAAGTTATGGTCCTCATGTCCGAAGATATTCACTGCATCTCCACAAAATTGTTGTCAAGCTACTGCCATAAGTTTACGAGAACATTTGTTTTCTCTAGACGATGTTTGAAATGAAGAATTGGAAGGGATAATATAACCTTCCGCAAATATTGGTTCAATGAGTGTGAATGGGAGAACTCCTCGATCCTTTCACTCATTAATGACAATCTTGACGATTGTTGCATGATGTGTTGTTAGCATTAAAGACTAGTAATTGCATACCTAGAAGTGGGAAGATGGCGGGTACGATGAAGAGCAATTAAGGATTGGAGATTTTGTGAATCCACCAACGCGACGACCCGCGAAAGACATTCAATGTTATTTGAGATGAACAATCGGAAGGGATAATATAACTCTCTGCAGATCTTGGTTTAATGCATATTAATGGGAGATCTCCTCGAACGTTTCTCTCATTAATGACAATGTTGACGATTCATGCATGATGAGATGTTAGCATCAAATGTTACTAATTGCATATTTAGAAAGAAGTATGAAGGTCACGGGGACAAGAAAGAGTAATGAAGGAGTGTCTAATTATCGAAAGCAATCGGGCAGGCTTCAAAATATGGTTGCAAGGTACAACCATTAGAGGTGAGGACTCGAGGGTCAAATTGTATGTCTCGAAATTTTTTGAGTGCAAAGCGCATAACACGGAAGATGGCATTATGGGATAGTCCAGAGGTCAATTTGTATATCACGGAACTCCGGGTACTATTTGCAGGCCACAAAACAATGGAAGCGCAATCGTGAGCTTGCATGTCCAGGAACCCACAATCAAAAAATTGGCTTAAGTATGGAATAGGGAAACAGTGGACTGGACTCATTTTCGCTAATATATTGAAATTTGTAATAGATATCCCATTACTTGGAAAGATCTTTTCTGAATGTCTCTGGGTAAGTTCTGTAGCGATAGTCAATGTGACTATCTCCTCGAACCTTTTTGATTTTTAATGACGGTCTGTACGGTTGTTGTGTGATGAACTATTAGCATTAAACCTTGGTCATTGCATACTTTGAAAGAAGTGTGAAGGTGGTGGGCACAATAAATGATGACTAATAATTGGAGATTTTGTGAACCCGCCAATCTGAGGATCCGCAAAAGAGATTCCATGAAATGGGAAAGTATGGAAAGTTGTTGGACGGGCCTCAAACTAGGGTGACAATGGTTCCCTAGGAGACGTGACTTCCCAAGGGTCAAATTGTATGTCTCGAAACTTTTGAGTGTAAAATGTGTAACACGAAAGAGGGGATGATGTGGGAGTCTGGCAGTCAATTTGGATATGGCAGAAGTGTGGGAGATCTCCTCAAGCCTTTCGCTCATTAATGACATGTTTAAGGTTCCTACATGACGAAGTGTTAGCATTAAATCTTACTAATTGCATATCCAGAAATAAGTACGAAGGTGGCGAGGACAGGGAACAACAATTAAGGAATGGATAATTATCAAAAGCGGTAGGTCGGGCTTCAAAATAGGGCTACAAGATACAACCAGTAGAGGTGAGGGCCCGAGGGTCAAATTGTATCTCTCGAAAGTGTTGACCATAGAACGCGTAACATGGAAGAGGGCATGATGGTGCATTCCTGCAGACAAATTGTATATCGCTGAAATTTGGGTACTATTTTCTAGTCGTGGAACATTGGAAACACAATCTTGAGCCCGCCAGTCCGAGAACCAACAATCGAAAAAGTGTCTAAGTATGGAATAGGGAAACGGTAGGCCAGACTCGATACATAGTGGTTGCAGCATGTGAAACCATGGAAATGTACCATGTCATGAACATACAGCTAAGTTGTGGCTAAGTATTGAAAGGAACAATGGATGATCAAGCTCATGACGGGGCATTACAGTGGACAAATTGTATATCGCAGAACTTCGAGTACTGTTTGTAAGTCGCGGAAGATTCAAAACACAATTTTGAGCCCGTAAGTCCAGGAACCCGCAATCAAAAAATTGTCGAAGTATGGAATAGGGAAACGGTAGCCCAAACTTGTTTTCTCTATTATATTGAAATTTGTAATAGCTTTCCCATTACCTGGCAAGATCTTTTCTGCATTTTTCTGGACAAGTTGTGTAGGGATAGTCAGTGTGACTATCTCCTCAAGACTTTTTCTTATTAATGACGATATTTATAGTTGTTGCATGATGAAATCTTAGCATTAAACCTTTGTTGTTGCATATTTGGAAAGAAGTACGAAGGTGGCCAACACAGGGAACAATGACTAGGAATTGGAGATGTTATGAACCCACCAACACGAGGATCCAAAATAGGGTGACAAGGTTTCCCCATAAGACGTGAGGCCCCGATGGTCAAATTGTATCACTCGAAACATTTGAATGCATAATGTGTAACACAGAAGAGGGGACGGTGTGGGAGTTTGACAGTTAATTTGTATATCGCAGAGGTCAGGGTGTTGTTTGTAGGTCATAGAACAATGGAAGTTAATCTAGAGGCTGAAATAATTAATGTGCATTGGGAAGGGCGTGAATGTGGCAGGGGTGGAATGGAGCCATAAATGGTTTGAAACTTTTTATGAACCCAGGTAAAGTGAAGCTTGTGATTTGGAGGAGCTAGGGGTGGAATTGTAGATCATGAAATTTTTGGGTGCAAGATGTATATCACTGAACAGGTGGAAAACTTTGGCTGAACAGGTGGAAAAATTTGGCTAAGTATGGAAAGGAACAACGATCATTCTGAGTACTGTAAATGGCGGTTTAATGTGGGTTAATGGGAGATGTCCTCAAGGTTTTTTGTTTGTTAATGCCAATTGTTTCGTACCACTGTGTTCAATTGTCACTAGTAAAACCATAATTAATGTACATTGGGAAGGGCGTGAAGGTAGTGGGGATGGAAGGCAATGATAGATGGTTTGAAACTTTTGTGAACCCGAGTAGAGTGAATATTGCGAGTTCAAGGAGTCTGGGGTGGAATTTTAGATCACGGAAGTTTTGAGTGCAAGATTTATATCACAAAACAAGCAACAACATAGTTCGATAGCGCCAGCCCCATAAACGTTGGCCATAAAATTCGCTAAGTATAGAAAGGAACGACAGTCAGTCAGACTCGTCGTGTGAGGATATAGATGGAGATGAAGATCTGTCAGTCCACCAACCCGGGAACCCACGATCATAGAAAGGCGACTAAGTATACAACTAGAAAGGGATAATAGATGGGAAGAAGAAAAGGGAAAAAGAGCTAAGTATTTCACAGAGCAACATCCACTATTCATTTATTAATGCCAATATTTTTGAACCCCTGGCAAGTTCTCACTAGTAAAAGCATAAATTGCAAATCACAAAAGTTTTTGGGTGCAAGAAGTATATGACAGAGCAAGGAGCATAAGTGTTCGATAGTGAAAACACGGGACCTGATGGTTAGATAAGTGGCTAGGTATTGAAAGGGACCACGGTCGGTTGGGCTCATGATGTGAAGATATAGATGAAGATGAGAATCTGCCAATTCGCCAACCCAAGAAGCCGTGATCATAACAATGAAACTAAATATAGAACCACAAAGGGATAATAGAGGGGAAAAAGACAAGGGAAAAACGGGTAAGTATAGAGAAGGGGAAACAAAGGGAGAAATGAGCATTTGGACTCAGTTATGTAATATACTTGGGGGTCGACAAAGACAGCTTCAAGTTTAAAGAGAATTTGTTTATATTTATTTCAATAGTATTCATACTAATATATCTTAATAGATTATTTGTGGTCCAAATGTAAAGCATCTTCCAATTTGCAGGGTGTTTTTTCGGTTCACAAATTTCGTTGAAACCCATAAGCAATATATATATATAATAATAATAATATATATATATATATATATATATATATATATATATATATATATATATATATATTTATATGACGTAACATTTTTTATATGCACAGATATTATCAAATAGAAGAAGTTCTAATATATGCACAATATTGAACAGGAACATGATGTTAACACCTGAGTTGCCTTGTTGAAATAGAGTCATTAAGTCATTCTATTTACGGGACCCCTAAGAATGAAAGCAGGACGGGTCCACCCATTTCTTTCTTAAGTATAGGGTGGGCGCCACATAACTATGTCCTATCACAAATTATTCTTCCATGTAAAATGTAACGAGCAAATAGAGTAGCTTTTATTTAAATCGAAGTGTTGGGCAACAGAAAAAAAATCTTGTCATGCAAGTTTAACCATGGATGAAAGAGAGTCTTAAATTCTTGTAGAAAGAGGTTGAATTCATCTATCAATAGTTGTACAGGCAAATTAGTCAATTTAAAAAAAAATACAAAATAAAATAAAAAACAATATCAGACTTTGAAAAACACCATACAAAAACCCAAATATTCTATATTCAGATAAACTGGGTTACAAAATAAAGTGGAGATTATTTCCCAAAATAGTTGTCTTGAAATAGTTCAGCAGATATTCTCTTAATTTTAAATGTGTTTTCCATAATGACTGTGATTGGGGCTCCCGCGGACAAAAAAATCAAATATGTACAAGAATCAAGCATGTAGACAGTCTTGTATAGATTACAACTTGATCATCAAATGCTTGCCTGGTTTAAAACAATGAGTTGAATATCAATTTCGGGTCTTGAACTTCATTGGTGTTGCCAGCTAGATCTATCCCAGCTTCTTGAATATTTTGTCTCTTCTAGATATGGCATGCCTGCATTAGATTTTTATTCAACATTCCATACTTTGCTAAGTGTTAATTTCCCTCTATCGTCAAAAAATTGGGGTTTAAGGTGCCTTCCTTGTAATGTTCCTGGTCATCAACATCTGAGACAACTTAGAGATGCAATTCAAGCCCAATTCAAAGACAAGAGAGTGGTTTTATGTGACATTGTCTTTGGGGGAAAACAACCCTGCTAGCCAACAAAAGATGAGACAAAAAAAAATCAAGTATGTTGTGACTGGTATTCTCCCTGTATTTGATCATCTGTTTGGTTCAAAGGCCTTCTTAAATATTTGTATGTTGAATTTATTTGTTTCATTGCTGTAAATTGGAAGGGAGGTTCAAAATGCTCCTTTGTTGAAGTATATATCTTCTTCCAGCAACACAGGTTTGGTAAGTGTATCAAATGTTGCAGATGACACCAAGATATATCTTTCGTCATAGGGGTGGAAAATATCGTGGCTCACAAAATGGTCTGGAATATTCGGAAGTGACGCCAAATATTACTCCATGCCCAAATATACTGAGAAGGAAATTATAAATTTGGATCCTCGCAAAGGTAAGAAACTGTATGCGTGTTTGAATCAACATTCTAAAATTACAAAACCTTTTATGACAAAGTTGTAACAGACTTGACAGACAACTAGCTTCTATCTCAAAGATTGTTGAGCGACCTGTGGATGTAGTAACAGATTTGACATACAATAAACTTTCGATCAGTATTGATACTAATGTCAAGTGTAACAAGTCGTGACACCATGCTCTAGGTAGTTTCAACTTCAGGCATCCACACTAGCAGTGACTCCAGGCTCCAGATAGCTTCAACTTCGGACATCGACACTAGTCGTGGCAATGGGAATAGTGCCATTGACTACAGGGCAGTAATTCGGTGAACAAGCAAGCCTATCATTTTCAAATCACTTAGACTGCAAGATTTCCAGACCTACAAAGAGCATCGACTTTAGTGTTGCTTTGTCACGACAATTACAATGTTGATGCAAGTCTAGAAATCTTTGGAGGTTGGGTGTCCTGTGCGATGATTACCTCGACATTAGGTACATGTCAGACATCTATTATCTGACATTGCAGTGTTAATGTGATTGCCATAGTCGATGACGGATCGATTGCATTGGCACAAGCAATATTAATTGTGTGATTAATTAACATCCTTGAAGGACGTGAATCCCAAACAACGCCTGAAACTTTTCTAACAACCATGTGTTAAAAAAATACATTGTTTTATATTTTAAGAAATAAGAAATTGTATTTTCTATGTCTAACATTAGGTTGCACACACAAACCTTTTTATGTTAACCAAAATTCATATATAGTCAACTCATATTTGCAGAAGCGTTCAAATTCCCTAGAGCTAGTTTATTTCCATCATGTTGGTTGGGATAGAAGGATCCACCACCAGGACAAAGAAACAAGGTAGCAATAAAAGCACATGTGCAAATGCAAGATGGTGATGGAAGCACTTTATGACCAGGAAGGCACTCTGTCCTTATCGATCCGTGATCATGATGAACAACTTGAGAGGCACTCACGGCAAGGCCATGGCGATTTATTTGATCCAGACAAGGCAATACTGCAAGCATCGAGCAATTTTCATTTTTTTTCCAAATATCGGATCTATTGCAACAGAAGAAATGCATTATCCTTATTCAAAGCAAGGGAAACAGTAGTAAGATTGATATTCAATGGAAACATCTCTGGAATATCCTACTACATCAAGGTATCTTCTAAAGAATGAAACAAAATGATTACATGAAGGTGGTAGTAAAAGGTGATCTTCAGAAACCAAATCATTACCTGGACACGTCAAACTTCTTGCAGAAGGTGGTAGTATAAAGTAATCTTCAGAAAGTGTTACAAAGTCCATAATCCAGAATTCCTTCCCATTAAATTTTCCCAGTTACAAGTCGATGCATGCATCAGAAACTTTTGAGAGCCTCGTTCCCTGGTTATATACCCACCTTCAACTACCCGGAGAATATTCTTGCAAAGAGCAGCAAGCTCTTCGAACCAGATGCAATCATATGCATAGGAATAGTGAAACAAATGTGTAGTACCGAGAGAAAGTTGATTGTATGTGGAGTCTGTTGCTACATCCAAAGGTCAGTGACCAAACTTTCACAAAGAATCTGACTTTCTGTCAAGTTTGTTACCACACCCAGAAGTCGCTCAACAAAATTTGAAATAGAAACTTGTGTAATTTTAGGATGTTGATTCAACC
>JZKD02S1828015.1:45213-55638 GCA_000966675.3 Picea glauca | reverse complement strand
ATTCGTGAAGGAAAAATGGCTATTGTAGAGGATATTATATATTGTGATATGGAATATCAAGCTCTTAGTGAGACATTCAAGACTCAAGTAACTTTCCAATAGTTTTTATCCATTAAAAATCCTAGATGGAGTAAAGATTATATTGCAGTATGGACCGAGAAGATTGCAGAAGTCAATTATTGGCGAAGAAAAGTAGAGGAAAGCAGATCCAAAATAGAGAGGAAAGTGGATACATCACCACATGCTAGTGGATTGAAGGGAGCACATATTGAGCCTACAACCAATAAGAGCAGGGAACCTTGCTATAGTTGCAAAAATCCTTGGGAGCCAGATCACAGCTGCAGGGGCAAGGGAGAGTGCAATACATTGAGGTGCACTATGACAATGATGATGAGGATGTGTATGATGATGCAGCCTTAGATGCCTCATTAGAGCAGTCCCATAAGGCCTATGACTCCTGCACATCTCATGGATAGTTGGATGGACAAGATGACAGTGCATGTGTTTTAGTTTCTTAATCAGACAGTGGTGATACTTGTGAGGATTTAGTTGTGTCAACACCTAGGCATGAGGAGGATTGGATATTGGGTGATCCACCTTTAGATGTTGATATGAGGTCATGCGTGGGGGATAATGATCCTCCTATGGAGTTGAACTTGACACATTCCTTACCTTCTCAGTCACTTATGCTAAACACGACACATGAGGATATCAGTGGCATTCTAGATGTGGTAGAGGATCCTTGTGTAGTGATTGAACACAAGGAACATGTGGATCTGCAGGCCCAAGAAGAGAGGCATAACTTGGAGACAGATGACTATATACGTACCTATCAGTATGAGGAGAGTGAGTCACCTCTTTTGGGGAGTACATTGATAGATCAAGTTTTGGAGATCGACATGTCGATGGGATACTTACTTCTGGGACCAATCTACAATGACGAGGATGAATTCCTTGTTTGTTGGGATGGCCATATCACATTTATGGACACATCTGTATGGGATCCGGGGGCATATGATATTAGTAGGGTGAGTGCACAAGAGGATACAACTGTGCATACATGATACATGGTAGTTCAGATTGAGGTAGCAGTATACGATGATGTACAGTGGCATACATGGGGATTCAATAGCACAACGAACATTGGGAAGTGTGGTGCCTTAACTCTTGAGGAGTGTGTTGATGAGGATTTTGTTGTTGACATTAGCAATAGGAGTTATGAGGTAGCTAATCTGAAAAGGGGTGAGTAATTACTCTACACAAGTTTTCAATCGAGAATCATTTTCTGACGAATTATTTGCATAAGGATTAAAGGGCATATGAGTCCATTATTAGCCATACTTTTAAACAATAATACATAACACACATGAACCCAAAATGGAATAAGCATATGAAAAGACAAGAGAGAGAGAACATATGTTGGTAATGGAGTTCACCCCTCCTGGGCTACGTCTTTGGATCCACTTCAATTGGAATACAGATCGCTTTCATTCCTTCTTCAAACGATGTTGGGACCTTCTCATAAGTGATTACATAAGAGATGCCTCTCCTTCAATGAGGATTCAAGAAGAATACTCACACTCATATCTCTCCATACATCAAGAAGGATAATTCCTTACATGAATTAGTCTCTCGATGCTTAGGAGTAGTAGCACTATGGCTCTCTAACTCCACTCATTAATTCTCTATTATTGTCCTCCTACATAGGGCTCACATAAGGCATTATATAGTTTTGCCTCACTCTCTCTTAAAAAAAAACATTAATTCCTAGATCCACAATAATAGGATCTAATTACAAAAGACAAAAAACAAAATCCATAAATGTAGGATCTCAAACTATCTTCAAGCACATAATGGGAAAAGTCTCAAAACCACCCAAAGACTCTTCATCCATGTCCTTGATTCTCTCAACCTATAATTGAAAATAATGGAAAATTGGTGTGAGGTAGTTTCTCACACACAAAACCAATTTCCAAAATTATAATTTAACGATAAATACGTGAGTCTAATTTCCCTCACAAGTATTAATCATTTTACATCAAAAGTGAATAATAATGTATGAGTTTTTTCAAAAGCTCATAAAGCATAATTAAATGCATGAGCATCTCATAAAAGCATAAGAATGCATGAGACCTTTTTCTCACAAAGCATTAATGAAATGCATGAGAAAATAAAACTCATAAACKCATAAGTTCACCCTTTTACCACTTTGTCACCAACTTCAAATCAACTTGGTGAACAAAGTAAAGTCTTTTCCATATGTAGAGATCCGCCCGGATCATGCCTCCCCACAAAATAAACTTGTGGTCTCCACAGTCTTCTCTACCCTTGGATACATGCGAGAAAATTAAAAAAAAAAAAATTGGCAAATTCGACCCATTTAGGATTTGATGAAGAACAAATGAATGTCAACTGACTTTCATGGCTTTCTCCAATAAACACTGGAATTTCTATGCAACAGAGATTGTTGACGATAACAAGACAAAATAAGTTCTTTTCGCAATCCTTCAATGAACAGATCATTGGTTTGTCGGTGAAGGAACTGTACAGGTCCAATAGATAATTATAAAATGTTACTGCATCTAGACTGGTTTGATAAATTGTTGCAGCTGCATCTGACAGCGCTCCTACATCACGATATACAGATTTCTTCACAACAATCTGAGCGTGAGGTGCCATGCTACCAGCTGTACCATCATTTCTCTCAATTGGCATTAACCCTCCTGGCATTAACCCTCCTGCCTTCGTCATTTCTCTCAATTGGCATTAACCCTTCAACAATAGAAAACAAGGAACTAGTCAGCAGTTCTATACGAATGGATCCAAATAATTTTACTGATCCATATACTTGGCTAGCCGACTGTATGTGAGCGAGGTAGATAGAAGGATGTCAATTGACAGAATTGTGTTGATCATGAAGTCATTATGCTTCACATTGTTCTCGCCAGCACCTTGCTCACGATGGTGGAGATGAACACCGCTCGCTACATGACCACGTAGTCCTCCACCTCAATGTCATAGTCTTAGGGAGATGCATATGCAAAATTATAATGATAGCGGGCTGAAGAAAAATCAATTTGCAGCAGTAAACATATGGAGCAAACCATTGAAGTGATGCACTGCGAACTGTCCCTGTACCCAGCTTGCATTTCTTTCACTCTAAACGCTTTAAATTCATCAATGAATCTGTTGCACCTGCTGCTGCACGAAGGGCCGGTCCTTCAGAATGTTCAGCAGCAGTCTCTTTCAATGCAGGAATTTAGCAACAAGGGCAATGCAGGGGATGATTCCGCAACAACAGATCGAGCACCATCCTCATCATCACTCGCACGTTTTCCTGGGAAACGATTGAAGGATTTTCTTGATATCCCCGTTTAGATCTTGGGGGCGGGGGCTTCAGTGATCGGTTCCAAATCATAGAAAAAATCACCAACATGATAATGTTTGTCCCTTCAAATATCTGCATGCTTCTCCTCGAGCATTTTGTACAACAAACTCTGGTGCCTTTAGACCATTCTTGGAAATTTATCATCTCATTCCTTATATCTTAGATCTATAATCTTGCTAACACAACAAATTTAATTTTGGAAAAATGATAACCATTTCTTACCCAACCAATCAAAGGTACCCTCTTCTGCAACTAAGTTTCTTCAGGGACTGGTGCAGGGACATTGACCACATGTTCCATCACCCTTTGTGCAGCCTCTTTCTTGGTGAATGCTTCCACAAATTTCTTGCTTGTTGTCAGATGAAGCTCGGGATGAAGCTTCCAACACTTCTTCTCCCAATGACCACTTAGATTACAATGGCTGCAATAATTTCTTCGTTTTCCCTTTAATAGAATCTCCTTACCATGAGGACGTGAAAGAGGTGCTCTTTGCTTTGTCTCACTTCCCATGGACACATTGATTTTTTTAACCCAAACTTCCTTTGTTTGATGCTTGGCTACATCATGGTTAGAAGATGTAATGCATAAATCATTTTCTTACATTCAAGAAAAGGATTCGAATGACTTTCATACCTTTCGAAATTGTCCTTGATGTAGATCTGACGAGGACTAGGACTAGATGATTCGTCTCCTCTCTTGGAATCCAATGATGTAAAAATGGTTTTTGAAGTGGCTCTTGCTTCAATGAGCT
Source organism: Picea glauca (assembly GCA_000966675.3). Lineage (NCBI taxonomy): Eukaryota > Viridiplantae > Streptophyta > Pinopsida > Pinales > Pinaceae > Picea > Picea glauca. Next base: position 51,499 of record JZKD02S1828015.1, on the reverse strand, counting down.
TTGAGCACTCTTCAATCTCCTCTTGATTGTATCCCAAACCTGCAAATCGTGGTCTTTGTACCACCTCTAATGGCTGAGTGATTCCTTGGCCATGGATGCCAATTCCACCTCCTCTATATCCCATCTTCGTGAGGAGCTTCATGACCACGTTAGTTTCATACTGAGACGAAATTGAACATGAAGAAACATCATATACCTCGGTTTTTGAGTTTGTGCATCCACGGTAGAAGGCTCTTTGTCCTCCATTTGTTCACCATGCTGCAACTTAGCCAAGAGATCATCATTGGTTCGCAATTAAAGCTGCAATTCTTCAATAATTCCATTGAGGACTTCTCCATGAAGTTGAGACCTCTCTTGAAGCTCTTGCTTCTCTTCTTCTGCAGCCTGCAAAAGTCTCCTCAACTTTGCATTTCAAGCTTGAATGTTGTGATTTATCTCTTCAAATTCTTGAAGTCTCTCTACTGCTTCACTCATTTTCCCATTCTGCAAAGCAGTCAGCTTGCTCTGATACCACTTGATTTGAAAACGGGTGAGTAATTACTCTACACAAGTTTTCAATTGAGAATCATTTTCTGACGAAATATTTGCATAAGGATTAAAGGGCATATGAGTCCATTATTAACCATACTTTTAAACAATAATACATAACACACATAAACCCAAAATGGAATAAGCATATGAAAAGACAAGAGAGATACAACTGATGTTGGTAATGAATTTCACCCCTCCTAGGCTACGTCTCTGGATCTGCTTCAATTGGAATATAGATCACTTTCATTCCTTCTTCAAAATATGTTGGGACCTTCTCATAAGTGATAACATAAGAGATGCCTTCTCCTTCAATGAGGATTCAAGAAGACTACTCACACTCATATCTCTCCATACATCAAGAAGGATAATTCCTTGCATGAATAAGTCTCTCAATGATTAGGAGTAGTAGCATTATGACTCTTTAACTCCACTCATTAATTCTCCATTACTCTCCTCCTACATAGGGCTCACATAAGGCATTATATAGTTTTGCCTCACTCTCTCTTAAAAAARAAGCATTAATTCCTAGATACACAATAATAGGATCTAATTAAGAAAGAGGAAAAACAAGATCCATAAATGTAGGATCTCAAACTATCTTCAAGCACATAATGGCAAAAGTCTCAAAACCACCCAAAGACTCTTCATCCATGTCCTTGATTCTATCAACCTATAATTCAGAATAATGGCAAATTGGTATGAGGTGGTGTCTCACATAAAAACCAATTTCCAAAATTATAATTTAATGATAAATACGTGAGTCTAATTTCCCTCACAAGTATTAATCATTTTACATCAAAAGTGAATAATAATGTATGAGTTTTTCCAAAAGCTCATAAAKCATAATTAAATGCATGAGCATCTCATAAAAGCATAAGAATGCATGAGACMTTTTTCTCAAAAAGCATTAATAAAATGCATGAGAAAATAAAACTCATAAACGCATAAGTTCAATCTTTTACCACTTTGTCACCAACTTCAAATCAACTTGGTGAACAAAGTAAAGTCCCTTCCATGTGTGGAGATCTGCCCAGATCGGTAGCACTTCAGCAGGGAAGTGTTCAGGAGTCACGACATTTAGCAGGACAATTGAAGGTTGAAGACGACATGATCATGACAACCATCAGACACATTGATGATACACGTGTTTGTGGTAGAGTATTGTTGGAGGGCCACTATGGCACATGGTAGTTCAGATGGGAGCTTACCATTGATGACTTTCAAACACTCAGGGAGAGAGTGACTATGATGAGGACCGACTACCATCAGTTACTTATGGATAGAGATTACCTTCTATAGGTTGGCGAGATGTATCATGGGGCATTGAAGGAGAAGGAGATTGAGGTGGAGACTCTTGAGGATGTTCATGTGTCACAGGGACCACCATTCATGAGGAGCTCTGAGACAATTGGTCCTAAACATACATAGGGGGATTCCAGAGCCAGGGAGATATATGATGACACATCGATTTGGGTTCCAGGATTAGTTGACATCCATGTATAGGTTGACCCAACAATACACTCAGTATACATGATGATGCATGAGGATACATGAGTTTGCATGGGTATACAAGAGATATACTTGGTCGAGCATGGATATTTACGTGGAGAGTGATCCTTTCCTTTACATAAACACATGGATCTGGGAGATTACCTTCTCAGTAGCATCAGTCATATGAGTGATGATAGGGGGAGTGTGATTGACCATCTGTATGTGGAGTCACTTACCATTGTACACGGTGGCATGAGATTAATGTGGAGTCCAGGCAACTATTCACCTTGGATGTCAATGGATGAGTTTTTGGTCAATCCTTTGGGGTTGACCAACACATATGATACTTCTCAGTCCTACATACAGTGGCAAGTACTTCTATTAGCCTTCCCCGATACTTTCATTATATACAACAACATTGGGGAAGATAGCCAATTGCATGGGACATGGAGAGTTATTAGACAGAGACCTCTTGATAGAGGATATGCCATTACATGCAGCATGATAGGGGAGGTTCACCCGAGATAGTCAGAGGAGGCCTTGGGCATGATGGAGGGTATCCTCAGTCATGGGATAAAGGATATTTAGGAGGTTGATATAGGTTCAAAGTCTCATCGGGATGAGGATGGGGAACATAGTAGGAMAAATGCTTTCGATGAGGACTATGAGGTCAGTTTGCAAGATGCATGGTTGYAGTCGACAATGAMAAAGATCTTGAGGACCGTTGTAACACACCCACGGCGGGGCATACAAATTTTCGCTTTTCTTAAAGGACAAAATCTCCATTCATGGTTTCTAATTTGGAAAGTCGGGGAACCAGTCYGACCTCYCRTTCAAGGATCTCTGATTCTAAAKYCAAACAACTCTCTGAGACCTTGATGGTCTCATTTTGTAATKAAAGACAAAACCCTTCGGCTTCTTGGTGCARGTTTAAGGGCACYCGTGACCTTCATTTTCACTCCCCTACGAAATCTTAGAGTATTGGGCGTTAGCTCTTTTTCTGGATAAGCCCCCTCTTGATGTAACCTTGGGAGATGACCTTAYGAGACCACGTGATTGCGGACAYGGCCAAAGGCGGTTTGAATCAAACTGTCTTTCGGCCCACAATTCTCCTCGAGCCTCCACGTGTCCTCTTTTCAAATCCACGGTTTGAATTGCGATCCAACCTCAACTTTTTAATGTTCGTGCAACTCCTATTCCCACAATGCTACGAGACCATCGATCTCCCGATCTTGACGGTACTTCGAAAACCGACGGTTCAGATCTATCCCTCTCATGCCTACAGATAAGATCTAACCTCTTGCAAAATCAATGGATGAGATATGCTTCATGATTTCAGGTTGCAGGAGTTTCAACTCTCAAAACCCTGTTGTCTTCCGTACTGCAATCTTCCAAGTTGACGATTTGCAGACACCTGTCCTCCTAATCAATGACCCCGCCTTTACTTTGGAGGGTTGACCTTTCAACTGGATCAATGGTCTTGTGGCCCTCTTCTCAATCAACAGTCGAGATCTCTTTTGGGTTTTGGACTTCTGAGATCTCAAATCTCAAACTTCACCCTTTTTCCCAATGGCTTTTATCCAGATGCTATAATCCACTGACGCATGTCCTCTTGATTTGACGATCGAGGATTACTTCGAGTCTTTACCTGGAGTCCACAGATTTTCTCCACGTCTCCCTTATATCGGATGGCTTCGAATTACTTCGGATATTTATCCGGAGTTCTCATATTTTCACCACGTCTACCTTGTATCTGACGACTCAAATCCACTTCAAGTGATCCGACGCTCGATATTCACTTTGGACGATCTGATGACTCAACTTCACTTCGGCTGATCGGACGGTTGATATTTACTTCGGATTTCCAAAAGTTCGGACTTCGAAATTCTCAACTCTCAATCCTTTCCTTCTCTTGAATAGATAGTATCTGATGGCTCAGATTCACCTTGCCGATCCAATGCTTGAGATTTACTTCAGGTGATCTGACGGCTCAGATCTGCTTCGGCTAATCGAACGATTGGGATTCGCTTCAGATTTTCGGGACTTCGGACTTCACGAATCTCAAATATCAACTGAGAAACTCTCGAATGGATTTCCCGAAGTTACTGATATGACGGCTCAGATTCACTTTGGAAATCTGATGCTTGAGGTTTACTTCGGATGATTCGACAGTCGATGTTTACTTCAGGTCTTCACCCGAAATCCACAGATTCACGCCACCTTTCCTCTAGATCCGACGGTTCAGATCTACTTCGCACGATCTGATGGTTGACGTTTACTTCGGGTCTTCACCCAGAATCCACAGATTCATGCCACTTGTCCTCTAGATTTGATGGTCCAGATCTCTTCGGCTCTTTGGCACTTCGGCACTTCGACACATCGACGCCTCAACACTTCGAGCTTCGAGAGTTTCAACTCTCAATCTAAAACACTCAAAGTAATTTCTCTGGGTTACCGATTTGATGATGCGTGTCCCCTGGCGATTAACAACCATGATTTACTCCAGCTATTTGTCCTCCTCCTTGTCCAAAATCCTTAGAATTTGTGGATATTACTCCACCTGTCCTCCTCGACGATGGACAATCCCAATTTACTTTGGTACTTCGAGACCTTGACAAGTCCACTCTCCTGTGCACACAAGGGTTAAGTCTCATGCATTTACTTTCAGATCCAATGGTTACTGGTCCTTCATGCTCAGATCCAACGTATGGGATCCATTCCTCTCTTCTGCACTTCCTTTGTTCACTAGGCACTGATCTAATGGTCCAGGCTCCTCTCCACAACCGATCTGACAATTGTTGTTTCTCCTCCTCCTGAGCTTTTGACTTCTTCTAGCTTAGAGAATTTTCTAAGTATTCAAAGGCCTCGACCTTTCTTCCTCCTATGAGTCTGTCTCTTGGACCTCGTCTGCACTTCTAAAATGTTCTTATCTCTTCTGAGCTTTGAGACTTGGAATAATTCTTACTCTTGTGCCCTCTTAACACTATCTCTTCTAAGCTTCAACTGCTTGGACCTCAATGGGATGTTTGTGCCCTCCTGGAAACTTTTGTTCAAGCACTCCTTACTGAGCTGTAGAGTGTTCGGTAACTTTGTGAGTGTCTCCTAAGTGCTTTGTAACTTCTCCTTCAGGGTTTTGGTCACTCCAACACGTGAATCTCCCGAAGCGTGGACTCTGAATCTCATAGATCAGACAGTCGAGAAGGATCCCGACGGATGTAGAGATCCGTGGTCCAGATTAACTTTGGGACTTCGGGGATTTTTACTTCCCTTACGACGAACTCACATTTCACCAAACTCGCGAAGTTCGAAGGACTCAAGGGGTTAACTCCAGCATTCCTTTCCATATCCAATGGTCACAATAGACCTTGGCTCTTTTCGAATAGTTTCTCATTCGTTCGTCATCCGAACAAAGGAGCCTTCCCTTTCGATACTTCAATCTCGCTACTCTTCTTGAGGTTTGTTAGATCTGAAAGGCTTAAGAGATTTTCACTCTTTCTCTAGAACGTAACACTTGGAAGAATCCTTCCGCGTACCCCTTACGTTCATTCCTCAACTCTAGAACTTAAGTGGTTCTCGGTCTTTGTTTGCATCACAGAGAGCATGTGCATACGTTCACTATCTCTCCTAAGCTTTAACAGACTCCATCCTCCAAGGGACTCAGAACGACTAGGAGGGTCAACATGCGTACCTGAAACTACCCCCAAGGTCGACAAACTCACAGTTCGTGGCTCCAACTTAAGCCCCCACAGGACGCAAGCATTTACGAGTATAAAACATATCCCATCCATATAATTTCCTACTTGCATAATTATACAAACAAGCATACACCAAAACGGGATGCAATATAAATCATTAAGCAAACCTATCTATCCCTGCAACATCCACAGGATATCCAACTTTAATTCACAGTACCACTTAAATACACAAGATATGTGATTACTTATCTATTATAGGTGGTAGCCAACTAACTGACTGTGGGTGTTCGTCCTTCCACCCGACCATAGGCTCAGAGACATTCATTCTTAGCACTCTGGCCACCCCTGTGCCAATCTATGATATCACCAGGGATCTCTTGCAGTTCTCAAGGACTCTTTCTCTGTTTCATCTTCTGCTCGAGTTCTGTTCTCTGCAAACTTTTGGAGATTTCCTTCTCTATTATGGCCTCAGCGAGGTTTATCAGATGCTCACCCAGCATCAAGGATTCAAACCACCTTTGGCCGTGTCCACAATCATGCGGTCCCTTAAGGTCATCGCCCAAGGTCAC
>JZKD02S1828015.1:8074-19044 GCA_000966675.3 Picea glauca | reverse complement strand
GAGGTTTTTGCTCAGCACGGGATGAGGAACAAAACCCTTTTTCCAGTTTTTTCAAAGGAGTTACGAGAAGAGAGAGACGAAGACATCTTTGAGGCCTATTTTTCCACATTTTAAATTTTCAGTTTTAGTCCCGATCTTTCAGGAGTGGTCGTGGCCAGCTGGGGACGAATTCGGCGAAACCGAAATAGGTTTTTGTCAAGAACATTCTCATATACAATAAACTCTTTCAGTTTTCGCCCAGGTGTCATCATTGAAGAGAGAATCACGTCTGATCGGACCCCTGTTTCGCAGAAAAACGGTCCATTTTTCATGGCAAAAAACTCCGAATTTCGTGGGAGTGGTGGCTATTTTTGGCCGAGGCGGTTAAACCATCTTGCGAAACTTTTCGGGATGACCTATCTTATTTATTGAGATGATTTGAATGTAAAAGGGTTGGATCTTCACGTCCTGTGGCTATCAATCTGTAACATTTTTTAATAGATCTGTCATTAATGAAAGGGAGGCACTTTACAGGATTCTTGCGTATGTTCACTGGTGATGTGATTTTCTCAGTTAAATGTTTTCTTGCTCTGTAACCACTTTGTTTTCTAAATCTAATCTTTATGAATAGCGTTATGTCTCAGGATTTATCTCTGATACCCTGTTTCTGATTCTTAAAGATTTAAATGTTTATCTTCTGATGTTTTCGATTAAGGAATTCTTGATTGCTTCTTGTTCGAATTTATCCTTCTCAACCTTTCCTCTGTCCATCATTTAAGCTGCAAAAGATCCAGTGAGTGTATTATCTCGCCCTGTGGAAGTCATCCTACCTCGTTTATGTCTATTTTTCATTCCTAATTAATTGCAGACCCCATAGCCCAATGGATGTGTAAACTGTCTCAACCAATTTATAAACCCTTTTTACAACAAAGCACATTATTTTCATTAACTAGCCTAATATCTCTTCAAACAAAGCCATATTAGACAGAGAGATCCCTCTCTGAGTCTTGGAGGGCTAGATCCAAGACTCGAAGCGGTTTTGATGTTGCCTCTGTGACTGCCTTTCAGCCTTGGGCAAATTACAGAGTGCTAACATATGTAAAGAAAGATGATATGATGAGACTAGCACTGAGCTTCCAGCTGGATAGTTGTGATGTAAAACCAGTCTAGTATTTTGCTTCCGACCTGATGGTTGTGATGTAAAGCAGGATGAGTATCTTGGTTCTAGCTTGAGTGCTGCAACGTAAAGAAAGACGATGAGATGAGACTAGTATTGTGATTCCATCTTGATAGCTGTGACGTAAATCCAGTCTAGTATCTTGCTTCCAACCTGAGTGCTGTGACATAAAGCAAGACATTGAGATGAGACAAGTATTGAGCTTCCAACTTGACAGCTGTGACGTAAAGTCAGTGTTGTATTATGATGAGCCATCCTCGTGCTGTGATGATGATGATGTATCGGTTTTTATATTAATACATATTGATGCAGATGATGATGGCATTCCTTTGAGAATGATGATGCTGCCGAAGAAGAAAACTTCCAATGATTTATAGATACGCCAGTCAGTGTTCTAAGATGATATTGATGATGCTGTCCTCTCACCCACTTGATGTTGTTGATGATGTTGTCCTCTCTCTCCCATGATGTTGTTGAAGAATACCCTTCTTGTTAAGGGGGAGTGTTAAAATAATGTAAATGCAAAGTGCATTTTTATTATTATTTGATATATTATTCATTGGATCAATCCCCATTGTGGATTGATCATGTTGGCTATTGTATAAGGACCAAATCCCCTTTTGTGGATTGGTCATAATGTAATTGTAAANTTGGATCTTCACGCCCTGTGGCTATCAAGCTGTAACATTTTTTAATAGATCTGCCATTAATGAAAGGGAGGCACTTTACAGGATTCTTGCGTATGTTCACTGGTGATGTGATTTTATCAGTTAAATGTTTTCTTGCTCTGTAACCACTTTGTTTTCTAAATCTAATCTTTATGAATAGCGTTATGTTGCAGGATTTATCTCTGATACCCTGTTTCCGATTCTTAAAGATTTAAATGTTTATCTTCTGATGTTTTCGATTAAGGAATTCTTGACTGCTTCTTGTTCGAATTTATCCTTCTCAACCTTTCCTCTGTCCATCATTTAAGCTGCAAAAGATCCAGTGAGTGTATTATCTCGCCCCGTGGAAGTCATCCTACCTCGTTTATGGCTATTTTTCATTCCTAATTAATTGCAGACCCCATAGCCCAATGGATGTGTAAACTGTCTCAACCAATTTATAAACCCTTTTTACAACAAAGCACATTATTTTCATTAACTAGCCTAATATCTCTTCAAACAAAGCCATATTAGACAGAGAGATCCCTCTCTGAGTCTTGGAGGGCTAGATCCAAGACTCGAAGCGGTTTTGATGTTGCCTCTGTGACTGCCTTTCAGCCTTGGGCAAATTACAGAGTGCTAACATATGTAAAGAAAGATGATATGATGAGACTAGCACTGAGCTTCCAGCTGGATAGTTGTGATGTAAAACCAGTCTAGTATTTTGCTTCCGACCTGATGGTTGTGATGTAAAGCAGGATGAGTATCTTGGTTCTAGCTTGAGTGCTGCAACGTAAAGAAAGACGATGAGATGAGACTAGTATTGTGATTCCATCTTGATAGCTGTGACGTAAATCCAGTCTAGTATCTTGCTTCCAACCTGAGTGCTGTGACATAAAGCAAGACATTGAGATGAGACAAGTATTGAGCTTCCAACTTGACAGCTGTGACGTAAAGTCAGTGTTGTATTATGATGAGCCATCCTCGTGCTGTGATGATGATGATGTATCGGTTTTTATATTAATACATATTGATGCAGATGATGATGGCATTCCTTTGAGAATGATGATGCTGCCGAAGAAGAAAACTTCCAATGATTTATAGATACGCCAGTCAGTGTTCTAAGATGATATTGATGATGCTGTCCTCTCACCCACTTGATGTTGTTGATGATGTTGTCCTCTCTCTCCCATGATGTTGTTGAAGAATACCCTTCTTGTTAAGGGGGAGTGTTAAAATAATGTAAATGCAAAGTGCATTTTTATTATTATTTGATATATTATTCATTGGATCAATCCCCATTGTGGATTGATCATGTTGGCTATTGTATAAGGACCAAATCCCCTTTTGTGGATTGGTCATAATGTAATTGTAAAAGGCAAAAGAAGAAGTCGTCCCCAGAATATATCAAGAGACCCTGAAATATAATAAAGGTGGTTATAACCACCCAGTTTGAGAAGTCAGCCCTGCCAGTGAAGAGACACTTCACACGTGTCAGTCTTGTATAACTAAGGAGGCTAGCGCCTCACTTAGACACACAACTCACTTGCTCATTTGTGAGACAAGTTTTAGAATTACAGTTAGAAAAGAAGGAGAGAGAGAGTGGCGCATATCTGGGAGATGATATTCTTCATTAGTTTAAGAGATCTCTTGGCATTGTATTGACTATCTATAATAAGGAAGTTTTTCTGGGTTTTCTTCCCCTAGAGGGTTTCCCAGGATTAATGTTGTGTCTCTTGTGATTGTGTATTTCTCAGTGATCTTGTATTATGCTATTGTTATCTAATGAAATGCAAATAACTATAATAATGGCTTAAACATTAACAGAGACCCCCCAGTTCCACTGCTCTAGCTTACGTTGTCTACTGTGTCACACAAGTACAACCCCACAAGGGAGAATAAAATAAGTAGAGCAAATTGGCAAACCAGGACATTACAGATGAGAATTCGAAATGGAAACCAAACCTTACCCTTTTTTACCATCCACAACAACAACTCAGCTAACAAATCTTGTGCTCGCCATTTCTAGAACTTCGAAACACCATTCTTGGAATCACTGTCCAGGAATGTCCTAGACCACCATCATACAACACCATTGGTGCATTGCCCTGAGAAATTCCACACTCGAACAATCTTGTACCATTTACACCATTTCATAGTGGCACATTGATATTTCGTGAGTGAAAAATGCCAGAATAAATTAGAGCAGGGGGCTAGTTTTCTCTTGACATCTTTCCACTTGTTGCTCCACTTATGAGTCCACTTGGATTGGAAGTTCATTAATGCCCACTTCAAAATGAATTTAATGTTCAATACCACTTGCTGATGCAAAGGTTTAGGGGATTGTGACATGGTTGGAACCCCCATTTTCCACAATGGTTATGGGATTTAAAGTAGTTGCAAATTTTTCCCACACATCTGCCTCACCATTTAGAGCTCTCTTGATATGAAAGAGAGTAACCTTATCAAATTGCGATAAAACATGTTTGATTCTAGAGACGATACCTTATAGCTTGTTCCATTCAGGGTTCGTTTGGGTTATTATTGCTTTGATGATTAACAATGAATCCCCAAAGATGGACAAGGTCCTGATCTCGCATTTACTTGCGACGAGGAGTCCACATCATGAGTAAGCTTCGAGTAGATTGTTGAACATGTTCTCTAGCCCCTAGGCATAATGAACAATCTTGTTCCCACCGGGATCATAGAGACTCCCCTCGTACTTGCCACCCCTTACTCCATTGTGATCTAAGCCAATCAAGAGGGTGTTAAAATATTAATTAAAACATTGAATGAGAGAAGGTCGTATAACATCATTTGAAATTGGGCAAAATATTTTGTTTATTGGAAAGGGCAATTCTTCCAAAAAAACATTTGAGATATGCCATTGCTTATATGTCGAGCTTCAAAGCACTTAAAATGTGTATTGTGATGGTGGTAACGTAGTCTATGGGCGAATATGGGTTGGTGCTAGCGAACGTGACACCATTTTGGATGTGTGAAAATCTTCTACTTGGCATGAATACTAGTGGGTAGTTGTTGTTGCGTTTAATTGTAAAAGTTGTAGATCTTTGCATGTTGGAGGCTTTCTATAGTGAGCATATTCAGATTCATAGATTATTAATACCCATTGGCCATACGATTTGGATGTCTACCTAAAATATGAGCACATTGGTTGAGTGTCGTTTATCTACTATTATCATCTCTATCACAATATCAAAAGTTTTAAGCGGTGGTAGTTTCGTCCCAAGGTAAGACATATAAACATTGTTTGGATTTATGAACATTATTGGGGTTTTGGAAAGTTTTGTGAAAGCATGACATCTCACAAACATGCCTTGAGCTATATCAAAATTAGATTCTCATGATGGGAGACAAATCTTTCATAAATCCCCTTCCAAGTTGTATTTTGTGATGGTGGCAAATCAACAATAATAATTGCATAGTGCTTCCATGGGACATATCGTTGCCAGGTGAGAATGTGGAATACGATTAAGTCTCTTGCAAAAATATGCAATTGTAGTTAATTTCTTATGGCATACATTGGTGATTAAATATGCATATGATGTATGTGCTCTTGGGATGGTTTAATTTTGGAATTATGATTGACTAACGACATGCTTGGCAAGATGAAGGTGCAACCTTTCTCTTTTTTGTATGTGTGTGGAGGAAGATATTTTCTCATCCTTCAAGGCCCATCATGGATAGATGGGTTGGATCCTTGTATTAGTTGAATGGTATTTTTAGGAGGGATTTCAACCCTGATCACAAGATGGATTTCCTATCCATAGAAATGATGATAACCTCTTTATATTCCTTTGATTCATCTTCTTCTTATCATTCTAGTGAATATAGGGAACCTGAGTTGTCTTTCTCTCTCTCTGTATATACTCTATATGTTTAGTGAGAAATCCAAAGCTCAAGGGGGTTGATGAGTTCTCTTCTTTTGTCATTTCATCTCGAGGATGACAACCTCATTGAAGGGAAATATTACCTTTTCTTAAATTCTTTTGGCACCCACTTTCCCCTTATTTTGGCAAGATGACATTGCGATAGTGAATCCCTAGATTTCACCACATTACCTGTGTTTCAAGGTCTTCCCTAATGTGTGCTACATCTTCAGCGAAATTCCAACTTATCTCCTCAAATTATCTATGGTTGACAATAACCATCTAATAACATCAACAAATGGCAATTACTTTGGGGACCCAAGTGAAGGGACCTTAATGGCTTTGCTCAAGGACCTTTCTTTATGGTATTTAGAGGATTTGATTCCATTCTTCTCTTGGATTTAGACACCTAGTCTGCATTCTAGGGTTCCCTTGTACTTTTTGGTGGTACTTTTCCCATAGTTGGATCCAGTTGTTGACACGTTTTTCTTGTCACCGTGTCATGCATTTAGAAATCATATTATTTAATTTGTTGTTATTGCAAAACCTAGTCTTGTAGTGAAGGAAGTATCATTTGTTATGTAACTGAAATAATCATAAGATTCTTGCCTGCCAAAATTGAATTGGCAACAACTAAGAAAGGAATTAGTGATGAGAAGGAAATCACAACATAATCAACGATGAGAAATAAATTTCAGCTATTAATGGACTACTATGAGCATAGTAGAGGCATCTTTTTCCATTTTTGAAGAATAGAAAAGAGGAGATTTTTTGTCGAAGTGCAATAGACCAAAGATGCATCATGTGAGTAAGTGCCAATACATTTTGTGATGACCCCACTTCCATACTGTTTCAATGCATTTTCAATAATAAAGCATTGATTTCTTATTTTTCGTGTCTCTAGCCTAGACCCCTCTATCAAGGATTGCATACAATCATATTGGTATGTATCTCAGTAATGTGCTAATTATTTAATGCTTGAAATGGGTTATGACACTTAAATTCATTTTCATGGAATTTGAAGAGCTTTATAATGACAATGTATTTCCTTGAACTCCTCAAGTTCATGATGAATATTATAGATCCTTCTTTTGGAGTAACACATGTAAATCATTGTTGTTTGTAGCAAATTGCATTTTTTAGATCGTTGTGTTGAACTTCAAGATATACACCGCGTGCTTTCTCCAGTGTTGTGGGTTATTTCTTAAAGTGTGTTGTTAATGGATATTGTTTTCCACTGTGCCTTGATCCAATTGGGAGGGTATTAATGTATTGAACGGGAGAAGGTCATATGCCATCATTTGTTGTTGGGCGATATATTTTGTTCAGTGTAAAGGGTGTTCATTTGATAAGCAGAGATAAATATGAGGAAAAGTACTATGGGGCATGGCTCGCCCTTCTCATTATTAAATAAATTTTCTACAATAGAGATTTAGCAACCCTAGAGGTTTGATATAGTCAAAACTAACCACAAGCTAGCAACTTTCTATAAATAGAAAAATACCAAATCAACTAATCACCCAACTAACTAATCTATGCATACTCGGTCAACATGAGAGATTATATGTTTTAACACTCTTCCTTAATCTCAACTGTTACATTCTTCAACACTGACAATGCCTAAGTATTATCTCTGAAACTAAAAAACAATTCTTCCCAATGGTTTGGTGAAGATATTTGCTAACTGGTCTCTAGATACACAAAATTGAAGAGAAATGTCACCATTGTTGACAAGCTCATGAATGAAGTGATAGCGAGTGTCAATGTGTTTGCTTTTTTGGTGAAACACATGGTTTTTGGACAATGCAATTGCTAAACTATTGTCACAAAAAATAGAATTTGGCTCCTTCTCCACACGTGCAATATTTTAAGAGTCTTCTTAGCCATGTTGCATGGCATGGTGTTGTAGTAGTTGCTACATATTTTGCTTCTGCAGAAGATATTGGGACAATGGGTTGCTTCTTAGAAGCCCATGAGAGCAAATTTGTGCCTAAATGAAAAACATATCCCAAGGTTCTTTTCCTATCATCAATGCTACCAACAAAGTCACTGTTTGTATATCCTGTAAGTATGTTGTCTTCAGAACTTGTGTACCACAATCCATAATCAGTTGTACTTGCAATATACCTTAACATTCTTTTTTCAATTTTCCAGTGAGAGTCCTTGGGAGACTCCATAAATTTGGAAATGAAACTAACTGCATACATAACATGAGGTCTAGTTGCAATAAGGTGCATGAGGTTGCCTACAAGCCTCTTATACAATGTTGAATCAACTGCTAGTCCATTATCCTGCTTGCTCAATTTTGTTCTTGTTGCAGTAGGTGTTTCCACTGGTTTTCATTTGTCCATCTTGAACCTCTTTAAGATATTTGTAGCATACTTTTGTTGACATATGAAACTGCCTTGAGCGGATTGTTTAACTTCAATTCCCAAAATTTACTTCATGGGACCAAGGTCTGTCATCTCAAACTCTATTTTCATGGTAACTTTGAAATCATCTAACACCAGATTACCAGTACATATCATACCATCAACATAAAGACAAACTATGATAATTTTACCTTGTTGATCTGCTTTGGTATAAAGAGTGGGCTCATTATTGCTCCTATTGAAACAATTGTTGAGCAAATAAGAGTCAATTCGACTATACCAAGTTCTTGGAGCTTGCTTCAAGCCATACAAGGATTTCTTCATCTTGTACACTTTGTACTCTTAGCCTTTTACTTCAAATCTTGGTAGTTGATCTACATACACCTCTTCTTCTGAATTTCCATTCAAAAAGGATGACTTCACATCCATCTGGTAAACTGGCCATTTGTTCTGGGTCTGCAATGGATATCACAACTCTAATAGTATCCAACCTTGCTACTAGAGGAAAGGTCTCACCATAGTCAATATCGGGTTGTTGAGAAAACCCTTTGGAAACTAGCCTTTCCTTATATTTCTCTATGTTGCCTTTCTCATTCAGTTTTGTCTTGTAAACCCACTTAACACCAATGCTGGTTTTATTTGTTGGGAGATCAACAAGATCCCATGTCTCATTCCTTTCAATAGATTCAATTTCTTCATTCATGGCTTGTACCCAATGTTCTTCTTTCACTGCCTCTTCAAAATAAGTAGGTTGATAGGATAATAAGGCAAAGTGAGCTTGTTGATCGATGCCATCCAACTGCTCATAGATTTCCATCAATCTCCTTGTTTTTTGATTTCTCACAGAACCTACTGACTCACTTCTAGAAGAAGGATATTTTCAATCCGTTCTTCTTGTCTTTGCACCTATAACCTTGGAAGTCTTGGTGGAGGTATTTGTTGTCCTAAGCTTTCCACTTGTTCATCTATTTGGAGTAGTGGATTTCAATTGTCCATTGTTTCATTTTCTTGGTCACTCCAAGATTTTTCCTCCAAAATTTTTACATCTCTGCTCACCCCAAATTTCTTGGTGACTAGATTATACAGTATGTAGGCTTTGGATTGTTCATTGTACCCAATGAAAATGGTTTTTTTACTCCCGCTGTCAAGTTTCCTTCTTATCTCTTTCTGGGACAAGTGCATAGGATATACAACCAAAAATTCTGAAGTGAGAGACATTTGACTTCGTGCCACTCCATGCTTCTTGAGGAACTTTATCTTTCACACTTTTTTTTGGAGATTTATTCAGTTTGTAGACTGAACAAGTAATAACTTCAACCATGTTATGCCCCCATGCCTAGGGGTAACTAGAGGAGATCATGTCTCATGGCCCGCAGTGGAGATAATGATCCCGACCATGATGATGATCAATATGTCCATAGATGACAATCCAACAACTCCCCTCATTTGTCCCTCTACAGCTATAGATCAATGAAGGCCCATCACATCTACATAACCCAGTGTATGGGAGATGGTAAGCCAACTTCACCATGAGGTATGTTAGTCCTTCTTTCATGCGAAGTGTTGTGCTTAATTTGTTGGGCATGTAGATGAGGATCATTGGTTAAAGTTGGATAATTGATCATTGGCTTGAGAAATTGTGTTAGTTTCCTTGTTTCACCTTGGTAATCAATGCCTATGCCCTAGTCCCATGTTGTCACTTTCCAAGGAAAATGGGTACTACTGGGGGGCCCTCACAAGGGTAATGTTCCGTTCCCCACCTTTCTTAACACTTTCCATCTTGGAGTCTCTCATAGTGTACTAAACTTCAGTAATGGATCATGGTCTATTATCTCATGAGAAGAAGGGGATAAAGGCCTAGAGGTTGATGTAACTGTAATAAAGGCCACCTATAAAAGCCACATACCATCTTGAGCTCTACCCCCTCTAATGGTAATCTCCCCTTGTCCTGATGTGAATGAATGCACAATCATAAAAGGACTATAGCCTAGTAAAAAAAATGAAAAGATAAAGCTTGAAACATGTAGAGGGGATTTGCAAATGATAAATGGGTATCAAAAGACATTTAAGGGGTTCATAATGAAAAAATATCGAGGAAAGAGTATCTCAAGCAACAAGCGCTCCCTCTACAAAGGCACTCATAGAAATGGATTTAATGACGCCATAAGGCATGAATTTATTTCATACCACTATCATACTTACTCTTGAAGGGTTTCTTTCTTTCACTGCTTCCCTCGGGACCTATCCTTCTACCAAGGTCTTTTATTTACAATCTAGGTTGTCACACTTAATAGAGTTGGATGAAGGCCCTCCCATATTAAAACTTGCCAACTCACATGAAGTCTTGGGATGGTGTGATGCTTGAAGGGGACATTGAGGTGAATTGTTTGCATGGCTTATATCTTAAGTAACAACTTACTTTGCATGATCCAAGGACTAATATCTCTTATGAACATTGGTTTACCTTGTCTTATACTCTGATTTGTTTTGGATGACACTGACATGGTTCTTTGAGGGATGTCTTGGGATTTCTTCCAGGACGTTGTGCCCTTATTGCAAGACTTTGACACATGTGATGCAGAGCAATGAGTCATCCAATGACTTGCTACTTTCTAAAATGAGCTCTCACATTCTTGGAACCTTGGACAATGGACATATGGGATTGGTTTGAATGTATTTGGTCATGTTAGCACACAGATGGGATGAAAGCCCACATGTTGGGCATAGTACCCCATGGATTATTATTCACTGGATCGAGACGTTGCAACAACATACAACTATATATCACTCAGAGATGAGATGCAACCTCCTTTTCCCTAGATGCAACACCCTGGATCCTGGACGTTGGCCCCCATTTGATGATGAGATACTCTTCTAGGGCTTGATGGTGCTAGGGTTTGATGGA
>JZKD02S1828004.1:25926-57853 GCA_000966675.3 Picea glauca | reverse complement strand
AACACCTTCCATTAAGAGAAATGCCAAATTATGCCAAGAAAATCCTCCTTCAACAAGTGTGCATCACTAAATCAGCCAATAACCCAAGAGAGGGCGCAAATTTCAGACCTCCTTATGGAGTGAGTAAGTTGTGATGAAAAAAATGAAGATGAAAATACTTCATTTATACCATACCATGACCTAATTTTACATTTTAGGTCATGAAAAAGGCCGACAAGGCCAAAATACTAAAATCATATTGTTTTACATTAAAATATCAAATTTAAAACCCTAATCAAGCTGAAAAAAAGACATGAAGCCCCTCCAAAGGAGACGTCGGCCCCTTTTAGGGCAAATGGGGCATCCTGGAGAAAAACGTTAGCCCTCCTTGGGCTCCTCCATCATGCCACACGTGCCAATACTACCCAGTCTGCCTCCCAAGACGTCCAATAGGTTGGATGACGTCATGGTCATCAAGGGTGACGTCCCAGACCTTCCAAGGCCTACGTTCCACTGAAAGAGGGTCAATCCCCCTAGGTCAAGCTCCACCAAAGTGCCTCTAGTGGAACGTCCTCTCCTTCTCTATTGCAAAGCCCCTGATCCATCTATGTCATGTCTTTGCCCCCCGATGGGGTCTCGGCATCCACCTGATGGGCTCTTCAGCCCCATGGAGGTCCGAACTAATCATCTCCCCATCTGTACCAGTCCAAAATGGTACATGTCTGTTAGGCATGGTCCTGCACATCAAAAGTTATGCCCTCCATGGGCTCATCAATCACAAGGATCATAGCAATGTCAATCACATCTCATCATCAATATTATTTAACATGTGCATAAAATCCCTAATACATCAGTTAACAGCTCAAAGACGTTGCACAAGCCTACAATACAAATCTGGAGAAAAGGACAAGGAGTCATATTGGGCTAGTGTCCACTGGAAAAGGAAAGTTCCCTGAAGAGACGTCATCCAAGCCATGTAAGTGGGTGATGTGGTCAGGGGAAGTCCAAGCATCTGAGTGCAATGAGGGTCAACGATGCAAGAAATGTTACCTGTGGGTGCCTTTGTTAGAAGACGAGTTGTACTTGTCCTGGATGCATTCTTTCCAAGCCCATTCTTGCATTCTATTCTTATTCTTCTCATTCTTTTATTGTTTATTGCTTTTCCTTTTTTTTCTTCAAGAGCTAATCAGGGGACACTGCCCTGGTGTGGTGACCAGTGGTGGCAGCGTTACCCACAAGTACTTTCACATAAATGAGAAGGTTGGATCGTGATGAGACCCCCTTTCCCTTGGCCATGCAACCAAGAGTCACTGCCCTCGCGTGGTAACCAGTTGGTGGCAATGTCATACTGCTAGGTACCCATGGACCTAATAGGATGGCTCATGATGAGACCCCCTATCCTCTGATTAGGTCTTGTTTTATTATTTTTCCAGGTCCCTCTTGTTTCTTGTTGAAAATCCTTTTATTGCTTTCTCGGGGATCCCTGGGTGAAGCATCTCGAGGTTTCATTTTTTTAGGCTTTTATCTTTTACCAGCTTGATTTTACCTTCTGGGCCTTTAGCTCCTTCCCACGAGATAAGGTGCAGTCCTGAAAATAGGTCAACCCAGTGCCTGGACAAGTGGAATGGGATAAGCGAGCAGAAAACAAGATGAAGCAGTGGTGCTATGATGGGAGCGGACGATGGCTTTTCAAAAATCCCCCCAGTGGCAAACCAAAACCTACAGACACAGGTTTGCTAGGGCACTTTGTCAATCCCCCCAAACATGGTCAAGTGGGAAAGTGTAAGATCCAAGCAGTTGTTAGAAACAAAAGGAATCAGATGCATACATTCAATGGTTTTGATGATCAAAGTGACACATACCATGATACCCGGACTAATTACCTCATGGAGAAAGAACCTTCTCTGACACAGGACCAAGCCAATGGTGATGGATGTTGTTGTTGCTGACAAGATAAAGATGTTGGAAGAAAGAAAAGATAGACCCTCCAGGACCATGCTAAAGTTAATCGTGCTCTCGGTACTCCATGTCTAGGACCTGTGGGCCCCGAGACATGATCTCCTAGTTATCCCTAAAGTGGGGGATAACATCTGGCTCCAACTCGGGGACATGTGCTCACCGTAGAGCGCATGAAAACCTCAACATATCTGGCATAACCTGTTGACCTACTCGATCTCAATAGAAGCATCAGTAACAAGATTGGGGTGGCAATGCCACCCCAGCTTAGATATATATATAGACTGAAATAAAACAATCATAAATGTAAAGAAAAACACTTACATGTACTTACTTGTTGGTTGAATGTTGGATGTAGTCAAACGACCAGTGTAACCAATCCAGTAACGTCCCACAATACCTACCTTTGTGCTTCATCATAGACCAAAATAGTGATAAGTTAAGCACAATAATAACATGAGTTAGAAAATGTATCATATCAATGGAAACTGTAAGGTCTAGCTCATGGAGGCGGGTGGGAGGGAAAAAGTGATGCCAAGACACGCCCTCGGGAGAGTGCTCAATCCATCTCAGAAATGGATCATGAAAATTCAAAGGTTCAAAAGACTGACTCGAGGAATATGAATGTTGGCTACCTTGGACGTCTTCACAACTTGAGGCCTGAAAAGGGATTAGCAAAAACTGAAAGGATGATTGACCATTCCTTGAGGGGAGGTTGGAAAACTATGATAATAAGCTTCTTCTTGAGGTAATCAACTTTCCCCTAAAATCAAGAATGAGGTTTTGTCTTACATGAGACTTGGGATAAGGGACATATTTCCAAACCATACCTTCAGTGACATAGTGAGGTAAAGTGATCAAAGGGAGGTGGAAAATCTTATCACAAGTATCCTGCTTCAGGGGAGTAATTTCATCATTTTTATCAAGGTCTGAGCATAATGATGGTTGATAATTTTCTTCATAGAATAAATCCAAGTGCTCATAAGAACAATCATCAAAGTCCTCAAGGTATGACTGAAAAGTATCAGGAGAGCATAGTATCAAGTCATCCTTGGGTGTCTGAATAATCATGTCATGTTCTTGTTGTGAAATGCTAAACTTCTTATCAACTTCAGGTAAATGCAACTTTTGAAAATGACCCTCAATGTCGTAAATGGAATCCCCACCATATCCAATCACATCCCATTTACGTTTCCCGACATGTATGAACTCATTAATATTATCAACAAAGCCATCATTTTCATCATAACATGAAGGGTTTAGAAAATCCAAAACTTCTTCACTTTCTACATCATAAGATAGAGAATCATTAAAATTTTGGAAAGGGAAATAACTCACTTTGCTCATTTCTTCCTGTGTAGGAGCTTCAAGTACTCAGATGTCTTCATCAAATGGAAGACTTGCCTCTATATATTCTAGTTTGTCCAAAGACTCCATTTCTTCTTCACTGTTTGAGTCATAGAATAAGGTATCATCAAAATTTTCGAAAGGAAAATAACTTACCTCATTCTCTTCATTTTTTGCAGGAGGAATAGGATCTTAGAGAGCTTCGTTGGATGGAGGAGCGGTTATTGGTGCTTCATCCTCATAATTCACTTCTCTAGTTATATCTTCACTGCATTCTATTGAATTATGGGAGAGGTCTTGCTCCTCTTCAAGGGGTTGACAATGTTCTTCATAAACCTCGTCTTTTATATCAGAGGATTCTTGGTATTGCTCATGATACACTTTCTTGAGATCTTCTACAATCTCAGTGGTGAATCCTTTGTGATCTAAGGCTACCATGAGATTTTGAAGGACATCTTCATACGTTTGGCAATGTGGCTTGGTAAAGTCTATAAACCTACTGATGAGGTGTATGAAAGATGATATACCCTTGTCTTTGCAACAACCCTTAAAACAATCTTGAAAGTAGGAGGGCAGAGTGAGTATGAATAATTTTATAAGAGCATCCTCTCCTCCCAACTCTATCTCGCTCAAATACTCCAAAAAAATTACGATGTGAAGAGTTGGGAGGCCCAAAAATATTGGAGAGTTGATTAGCCATTTTGTATCGAAGTAATTTGGGTATCCTTGAAAACTTCTGAAATCAATACTCGGATACATTTGTTCCCAGTGTGCCATGATCCCATAACTTAGAAATATCACAGATTTGAGAGTAAGGTGGCACTCTAGAAAAGGTCAGTGGAGTCGCCAGATAATTTGCCTGAAACTATCAAAGGATAAGAGAAAACACCCTAAGTGGAGTCGCCAGGTAAGCTTGTAAGATAAGGCTTCTGAGGCAAGGCTTACCAAAAGTGTCGTCTTGAGGAGAATTGACTCAGTGTTCCTCGGCAACAGCGCCAAAATGTTATCGCACAGTTTGTAGCAAGGATAAAGGCTAAAGGTTGGAGAGTCAAACTGGCGTAATAGGAACCAATCCCACCCAATGTCACCACAATGGGATAGTTCTTTCTCTTTAGGGTGGTAAGGCCCAAGGGAGACGTCCCCGGTGACCTAGGGTTTTAAGAAGGCAAAAGATTATAAGACAAGGATAAATCCCCCCCTCACAAGCCACCACCGAGTAGATAGTCCGGCTAAATAGCCAATAATAAAGTAAAACCCTCAAAGAAAGAGATGCACCTGCTTGAGACAAAGCAACAATGAAACTGATATATGCAAGATGTTCAATTGGTTAGTACTTCATGTAAATCAACGACTATCTGATACACTTATAAGCAATTTGATAATGAATGTTGATGAAGTCAATATTTATAAAATAGCAATGGTAATTAAATCACTTCTTCAACAAATGCTAAAACGATGTGGCATTCAATATGACAAATCAATACTTCATTCACTTAATGTCTTTAACACCATTCAATTGCTCACAAAGAAGACGCTAGTTGCACCAATGATGTTATAGCTAAAGATGATGGCAGCATATAGGGTTAGAAGGTTAGTTTTTGGGCTAAGGTTAGTGAAGTTAGGGTTTGATTCAAGATTTTGAAAGTTGTTTGCGATCAAGTTCACTTCAACGCATGAGATCTTTAGATCAATGCCTTAGGGTTAATGGAGTCAAATAGTGAGAGACGCAAGAGCTAAAGGAGGCAAAGGTAAAAATGGCTAAGGACTAGAGGGAGAAGCTTTGAGGTGTTGCTAAGGCAAGGCCTCAAAGTCAAAACCCTAGGGGAGATAGGCTCACCTTGGTGTAGGAGAACTAGGCCTCGGTACTCTCTCCTCCTTCCTTAACTCAATGGCAATCACGACTAGTTGAAGATGAAGCATAAAACCAAGACAAGAAGGTTTGATGAAGCAAAGTGTTGCTACAGCAAGGCTCTACCAGCAAACCCTGGAAAAATCGGCCCGAAGTCTAGAAAACCTAGGCTTTAAGGCAGCTCCCTCTTCTTAGCTTATAATAGGTACGGCTAGCAAAAATGAAAAGAGAATGAGAGTGTAACAACGGCTAGGCTCTCTCCTTCTTCAATCAATGGCTGAAAATTCTCTCAATGGGGACATGAGACAAGGACCTACTTGTGTGCTTGTCACCTAGGGTTTATTCAGCAAAATTATAAATATATGCAAGAAATAAGTAATGCAACCATTCAATCAAGAAGTTTTGCAAAAAAATACTTACATATGACCAAGAAAAAGCATTGCAAACCCTAGTTGTAACACCTATTAAGAGAAATGTGAAATTATACCAAGAAAATCCTCCTTCAACAAGTGCGCATCACTAAATCAGCCAATAACCCAAGAGAGGGCGCAAATTTTAGACCTCCATATGGAGTGAGTAAGTTGATGAAAAAAATGAAGGTGAAAATCCTTCATTTATACCATACCATGACCTAATTTTACATTTTAGGTCATGAAAAAGGTCGACAAGGCCAAAATACCAAAATCATACTATTTTACATTAAAATGTCAAATTTAAAACCCTAATCAAGCTGAAAAAAGACATGAAGCCCCTCCAAAGGAGACGTTAGCCCCTTTTAGGGCAAATGGGGCATCCTGGAGCAAAACGTTAGCCCTCCTTGGGCTCCTCCATCATGCCACACGTGGCAATACTGCCCAGTCTGCCTCCCAAGACGTCCAATAGGCTGGATGACATCATGGTCATCAAGGGTGACGTCCCGGGTCTTCCAAGGCCAACGTTCCACTGAAATAGGGTCAATCCCCCTAGGTCAAGCTCTGTCAAAGTGCCTCTGGTGGAACGTCCTCTCCTTCTCTGGTGCAAAGCCCCTGATCCATCTATGTCATGTCTCTGCCCCCTGATGGGGTCTCAGCATCCACCTGATGGGCTCTTCAGCCCCATGGAGGTCCGAACTGATCATCTCCCCATGTGTATCAGTCCAAAATGGTACTTGTCCGTTGGGCATGGTCCTACACATCAAAAGCTACGCCCTCCATGGGCTCATCAGTCACAGGGATCATAGCAATGTCAATCACATCTTACCATCAATATTATTAAACATGTGCATAAAATCCCTAATACATCAGTTAACAGCTCAAAGACGTAACACAAGCCTATAATACAAATCTGGAGAAAAGGACAAGGCGTCCTATTGGGCTAGTGTCCACTGGAAAATGAAAGTCCTGAAAGAAACCTCATCCAAGCCATGTAAGTGGGTGATGTGGTCAGGGGAAATCCAAGCATCTAGGTGCAATGAGGGCCAATGATGCAAGAAATGTTACTTGTGGGTGTCTTTGTTAGAAGGCGAGTTGTACCTGTCCTGGATGCATTCTTTCCAAGCCCATTCTTGCCTTTTATTCTTATTCTTTTCATTCTTTTATTGTTTATTGCTTTTCTTTTTTTTTGTTCAGGAGTTAATCAGGGGACACTGCCCTGGTGTGGTGACCAGTAGTGGCAGTGTTACCCACAAGTATTTTCACATAAATGAGAAGGTTGGTTTGTGATGAGACCCCCTTTCCCTTCGCCATGCAACCAAGAGTCACTGCCCTGGCGTGGTAACGAGCCGGTGGCAATGTCATACTGTTAGGTACCCATGGACCTAATACGCTGGCTCGTGATGAGACCCCCTATCCTCTGGTTAAGTCTTGTTTTATTATTTTTCTGGGTCCCTCTTGTTTCTTGCTGAGAAGTCTTTTATTGCTTTCTCGGGGATCCCTGGGTGAAGCATCTCGAGGTTTCATTTGTTTAGGCTTTTATCTTTTACCAGCTTGTTTTTACCTTCTGGGCCTTTAGCCCCTTCTTCCCACGAGATAAGGTGCAGTCCTGAAAATAGGTCAACCCAGTGCCTGGACAAATGGAATGGGATAAGTGAACAGGAAACAAGATGAAACAGTGGTACTATGATGGGAGCGGACGATGGATTTTCAGAAATCCCCCCAGTGGCAAACCAAAACCTACAGACACAGGCTTGCTAGGGCACCCTGTCAATCCCCCCAAACATGGCAAGTGGGCAAGTGTAAGATCCAAGCAGTTGTTAGAAACAAAAGGAATCAGATGCATACATTCAATGGTTTTGATGATCAAAGTGACACATACCATGATACCCGGACTAATTTCCTCATGGAGAAAGAACCTTCTCTAACACAGGACCAAGTCGATGGTGATAGATGTTGTTGTTGCTAACAAGATAAAGATGTTGGAAGAAAGAAAAGGTGGGCCCTCCAGGGCCATGCTAAAGTTAATCCTGCTCTTGGTACTCCATGTCTAGGACCTGTGGGCCTCGAGACATGATCTCTTAGTTATCCCTAAAAGTGGGGGATAACAGTATGTTCTTCAAGATAGACTGCATTTGATCTTAAATGGTTGACATTTCAAACCTTAATGTCATAATCCATCTTCAGGATAAGCAAAGAAGAACAAACCACAGATGATCTAAACTGCAAAAGCTTCAAGCAAAATTAAGCAAAATTAACCACCTAATCACTTATCCTGACCATATCTGTTTTCAGAGACGTATAAAGAAATTTATTTTTGCCCTGAAATATCTCAACATGGAGGGCAACATTAAAAGAGATCATGTCAAGCATCCAATGCATGTAAGGTGCCACTTTGAGGTTTATAAATAAAAGGATGTATGGAGGTTTATAAAGAGATCAAGTCAAACATCCAATGCATGTAAGGCTAGAAATATTGAAATTTAAATATAAAAGGACATCAATCAACATACACATGTTGTAAAGGCGAGAAATATTGAAATTTAAAGATAAAAGGACAGCAATCAACATACACTTGTTGTAAAGGTTAGAAATCTTCATATCATGGTTCGCTATTATAAAATGTCATTTGCTAATAAGATTATTTCTGCCATACCAATTCACATAGATCCATCTTAACCCAGATCTCCTGAACACCAAGAAGAATCAAAAGGATACCAAATGAAAACCTCTTAACACTTAAAAGATCCATTGTTAAAATTGTAATTTAATTGAAAGAAATAAAATGTCAGTCATAGTCCTTGTTTCTTTTTTTCTTTTTTTGACATACTTCATAGGCCAACTTCTTTTTCATTATAGTTTGTTGGTATATGATACATCTCTTCCATGGTAAGCTGTGAGAGCACCTTGCTTCTTTTCATGCTACTACTTAGCATACAATTAAATTTTTTTAAGTTGCTTAGAGAAACACACCCCAGGATCAAGTGTTGCACCACATAACACAGACTTTCTTCAGCTTAAGTTCCAAGTCTGAGGGTATCTATTCCACCAAATTCACCTAGAACTTGTGGTCGATCTCACTCCTTTTTTACATTCCATTAAGGAACCCTGGTGGACAGCTTAATACTTCAACAACCTCACCAGTAAATCAAAGCCCCATTGGCAATCACACCATCATCTTTTAAGTATTCTATAATTCATCAATCTTTTGCTCAATACAAAATATATATGCTGAAATAATAAAGGAGTCTCCCAAAACGGACCTGATACTGGCAACACTACTAACATATTACTGAAATAGTTTAATACAATCAGCAGTGAGAATTGACTGAGTCCTACTTGCTGATCCAAATATAGTGTATCAACCACGGGAGATGTTGCCAGCAAAGCAAGAATCGTCTGCAGTGTGCACACACCAATCTACAATGCATTCCATTTCATTTTATACTAGCTGCCGACAAATTTTTATAAAGCTGCTGAATATTTCTCTAGGACTGTCATGGACTCCCATCATCTGAGTCTGGACTCTTTATCTAATTTGCTGCAGCAATGTTGTTATGTAACGTGCACATGTTGAAGGGATTGAGCAGGGGGTACCGCCACTTAAAGTTCTTTCCATTAAACTTGAGAAAAAAAATCTGTACGATACAAAACTGACTAGACCATCAATTTGGAAGATCTAAATTATTATCAAGGGGTACCACAAAGTTGACGACTAGAGCAAATGATTTAACAGGACTGGGATGCCTATGTATAAACAAATTTGCAGATTCAAAACCATTTAATTATGCACTCACACGTCTGCAACTGCTTCCAAATCTGGGTCAACTTTCCACTGGCTGATATAGACTAGTAAACCATAACTCAGCTTAAATGACGCTACTTCCTCTCAACTTACTGTTTAAAGCAAGAGTTGGTAAACTACAATGCAGAATCCAGTTATTTTTTAAACAATTAATAGAAAATTAAATTCTAGCCTGCTTCATGCTTTCTTGTTTGGAGAGTTCGATCTAACAAAATGCTTGACCAGATCCAAACTCTAAAAGCAGAAAATTTAACAGGGTCTGTGATCATGAACGATGTTTTCTTTTCAATCATGAAATTGGATTCTTTAAAAAGACGTCAAATACACATTCAAGTTTGAAATGGCAATGAAGTATAATTTAGACTACATGAAATCTTGACAAGCGGGCATCTATAGATACTTGCGATTTCCAAAGCTTATTACCCACAGCATAGCTTGCCAGGCAATATTTTTATTAAATTTTGCATAAAATCAGATAAGCCAAAAAAAGGGCAGATGTTCATATTTGATGCTTAGCTACACTTTGAATTGAGAAAATATGAAGCAAGCGTTTACAGGTTCAAAAATTTTCAATTAAATGCAATTACAACTGTCGTTAGTTTTATCCACTAATATGTACAGGATTGGATGGTGCCTGGTATCCCCCTGGGCCTTTCGTATAGAAATTGAATAACTTCGGTCTTTGAAAACTTGTTGGCCTTCAAAATGTGATCAAGCTTGCTTGATTTTCTGTTTTGCAGTCAAAATATACCTCCTGAGTCCGACCATCACAACCCAAGTGCTGCGAGAAGTTTTCTCTTTGATCATCAATAATAAAGCTGCACTCAAGACTGTCTTCAAAATTTGAGCATGTACCCCCTTGTAGAAACCTAAAGCACCCTCGTTTTTCCAAATGATTCTCAAAGCATCTATTATGTGTCTAGGTGGTTTATCACGATTCTCGCCATTCATTATCAATCTGTCATCTTTATCTGGTTCAGCAGCTTGAATCATAACCTTACATCTGCATAAAGAAATTGCTCAGATTGATCCATAAAGTTTGTTATAAAATAAGAACCTTACTGATTTAATGGTAAAAACATCAAACTGACTCAAGCATCGGACACTAGAAAAAGGATATCATGCTGAGCTAATCATATCTCTATGCTAACCACTGTAAATCCACTACATAGACATAAAGTGTTTCTACTCCGTTCTCTCATGTAATGATATGAAAAGACCTTATTGCAGGATATGTCAAGACTGTTGCCATTGTCTTTGACAGTGCACCCAATAAGAATGCAGCAAATGCTGAGATGACAATTGGTGAAGACTCTGCTGTAACCGAGTCATTTCTACTTCTCTTTTGTCGCATCAACAACCTCTGTTTCAACTGCTCAAATACTGTATACTGAAATAAAACATTACATATGCCAGATTAGGGCAAGAGAATATCAACACCATCATGCACGATGCAATAACTGCATTAAAAAAGAAAAAAGTAGACCTACAGAAGCATTGTTTCTAAATATGTTACGAGATCATTAAACGAATTTGTTGAATTTTCTTGTTTAAAAATTTACAGATTCTTATTACCATGTCAATCCTAGATTAAAACAATTTTCCAACCAAGAATTTATAGAGGACACTACTCATTCGTAATAGGTTAGGTAGTGTGCTAGAAACATATAAACTAGAAAAGAATATTGAACAAACCAATCATTAAGCTGTTTATTATAGGTTTTTCTTAGATATTGTACCAAGATCAGATAAGATCATTTTGTTAATGTCCAGCAAAGGACCAAAAGGAAGGAAGATGGGACTAGAAAAAATAATCAGTGAAACCAATCTGTCTACCCCAAAAACAAAAACAAAAATATAACATGATCAACAAGAAAACATGGGCTAAATATTAAATATTACATGAAGTTGACAGGTTTAGCCTCTAGCCAGCATCAAATACTCAACTGAAAATGACTTTCAAAACAACAAATAAAGAAAAATGAATTTCCTACAACTGTGATTAAAAGAGAAGTTGGGCTGTAATTGGAGAAGCCTCTGACAAAAATGAAGATAAACCTCTTTGATCTAAAAATTCCACAAGTGTCTTGATTAACTGCGAATTCTGTCATATTTCCCAAATTCCATATTCATGACTAGCAACTTTATATAGAATTTTCCAAAGTAGCCAGGTGCCAGAAGCATGTGTGCAGTTCCAGAAGCAGGTGTAGTTGAAAGTAAGAACAGCACACAGCCAAAGTTTAAGAATTGCAGATTTGACTCTCTCTCTCTCTCTCTCTCTCTCTCTCTCTCTCTCTCTATATATATATATATATATATCGATGTTACCAGACTTGGAATCGGCAAAAAAGATAAGAGTTTGAATCAAATCAGGAAAAAATCAGCAAATACAAAAAAATAAAGATACACATTTTGATTTTTTTTTTTAAACATTTTGATGCCCTAGATGTCCAGCAGTGTCAGTGGATCGCCTTAGATGGATTACTTTGTCCTCTTGTAGCACTGTTGATCAATTGGCAGAGGAGAAACAAGCTCAAACAGACAGGAAAAAATGACTGAAAACCCACAAAAATTGCTTTTTAAAGACAACCTGGGGCCTGATCCAATTCAAATCGCAAGTCAAAGTTGCCGAGCAGAGTTGAAATTGCGAGTTGGACTCGGTTGACCAAGTCAAACTTGGTCAATGCGATTTTGACTTGGGAAGGTTTGAATCGGCTTGTTTGAGGGCCGATCCGAGTCAAACTCATGGTTTTAAGGTTTAAATTGCAATCCCTGTTTCACTGTTATATATATATATAACCCTAGTGGGGTAACTCAAGTGGCTGAGTGCTTTGAGCTTCATGCAAGAGGCCTTGGGGTCAATTCCCCAAGGTTGTTGCCTCTGTTGCATGCCTCACAAAATGTCCCTGCCAGGTCAGGCACCACAATCAGTGCCAATAGGTTCGCACATCCACAAATGCGGGAAGTACCAAGGAATTTCCCCACTAGGTTTTCCTTGGGGAGAAAAACTATATATATTATGTATGCATAGTTATATATATTGTGTATATATATTAGTGTTCAAGAATCAGTTGTGCATACAGAAATTGCAAAATAGTCATGCTCAGACATACAACTCATGACTATAAAAGTGATTGAATAATGTTGCTTAAACTTTTTGGAAGCAAACTGTGTAATATTTTGAAACATCCAACGTTTCAAGTGGACACTCCACCCACACACAGTTTACTTCCAGAAAGTTTAAGCAACATGATGACTAACTATGAAAGCCTACACACTCTGATTGAATAATGCTAAGATTCAATATTATAGAGTTTAGAGTCTAGACAAAATGTCAAATGACAATAAAAGAAAAATTGAGAAGAAGAAATGATCCGGTCACTTGTCATCATACTCTGCACCTTCTATCATTGAAATCCACATCCTCTATATTAGTGCCAACTTGTTGATAAGAATCAAAATTGAAATAAGGCATACAACCAGAGGTCAAACCACTGCCATCTTAAAAAGAATCCCATAACTGATACCTCGGAGTGTTGACATCCTAAAACTTGTAAGGCCCCTCTTTGATCTTTGTGCACAGCGCATACTCGAACAAAAGAGCCAAGGGTTTGTGTGCATATACCATATATATACCTTCAAAGACCCTAACGTGTTTCTCAATCAATGAATGGAATTCAAACCCATATGTACTCCAAATCCTTTGTCACTTGGAAAAGAACCCAAGCAACAATGAACTAGAGCTTGGGTGCCTCAAAACCACAATAGGGCAAACACATTATTGAATCCATCTCTCCCCATCTAAAAGTGCCTACACGATGTTGATGTTTTGGTAGTTGCGGGAGGTATTAACCTCCATGGATAAACCTTTGACTAGAATAGAATATTCCGGAAGGGTAGTGCACCTTCTCCATAGGTAGCGCACAAGATAGAGTACCAAAAGACTGAACAGGGAATTACTACACACCTGCAGCTACTGCAACTCCTCCTCAACACTTGTGCCTTGCTCCTGGATGACTGAGTGTGGGTACAAATGAGCTGGGGCACCTTCTATTTATACTAATCTGGCCAGGTGAACAAGTGTCTCTTCAAGCAAGAGAAAACCTACACAGATGTGTGAAAACCCTGGAAGACAAGTCGGCTCAGCAGAATAAGTAATATTGAAGTAATATATGTAGAAAAGGATAGGTCGACCCTGCTTGAAGAGACACTTGTTCACCTGGCCAGATTAGTATAAATAGAAGGTGCCCCGGCTCATTTGTACACACACTCAGTCATCCAGAAGCAAGGCGCAAGTGTTGAGGAGGAGTTGCAGCAGTTGCAGGTGTGCAGTAATTCCCTATTCAGTATTTTGGTACTTTATCTTGTGTGCTACCTATGGAGAAGGTGTGCTACCCTTGTTTATCTGTTGGTTCTAGTGAAACTTCCCGGAATCATTCTCTCTGTCAAAGGTTAAGGTGCTCGGGGGTGGCTTTGTGCCTATGGTTGGGTAGCAATGGTGTAGCATTACTTATGGTTAAACGAGCAAAACATTCTAACAGGGTATGGGCCCACACCACCTTCAAAACAGTCTAACCACTGGAAGGTAGATCCACAACTCTCTGTCAAGCTCGTTGTAGCACAATTGCAGTTGCAACTAGGGTTTCTGATCTTACAGAAGCAACAAAACTTAACTTGATTGTTCAGGCACTTTAAGTGAAGCTTTTGGCATAATTCTTGGATATCCTAGTGCGCCCTAACCCAGCGCATCTCCTGGTGCCCTCAGCCATCAAAAACGTCAAAGTTGAATTTTTGGGTCAAAGTCAATGTTTGACTGGTCAAAGTCAAAAAAACTGGTCAAGGTCAAAGTCAAAGACAATCATGACTTCCTCCATAAAATCAAAGTGGCGCAACAAAAGTATGGTCTCTTGGTAGAGCATGGAAGACAAGGATTGACATCATCCTTGCAAAGAACAAAGAGCAAAATTATGGAACCACAAACTGAAGAGCAGGCAAGAGATGAAGAGTTTGATTTTTGGAGCTTCCAAGCACATGAACGTGGAGTAGGAGAAACAATAAAAAGCAACTACTGCAGATCTGAATCTCTGGAAAGAGAAGGGATCTTTGTCCAAGAAGCAATCGTAGATCTCGAAAGATCTCAGATCTAATACATTCAGAGGAATAACACACTCTCCAGGTTGGAAAGAATACTTGTCTCGGAAGAAAAGCAACTCAAGCGGAACAATAGCCAGACTCCAGGTTTGCATATCAGGTTTGATATTTTTATTGTTGCTTAAGTATTGCAATCCTTTAGATTTTGTTAATGCTAGGAACAAATAAATACTTAGTAGCATGTACTATTAATATAAATGCTTATTGTACTTAACTGCAATATGAATTAACATCTCCTCTAGGAGATATTTTTTGTTCTTGTTCTCAGGCAGGACACCTTGGTAATGGTATAATGAATTACCATGAAATTGATATGTTCTTATATAAAATACTATTATATTGAAAATACTTTTTCTCTTGTTGTTCCTGTTTCGAGTAGGTTATCCTATGTATACTAGGAAGGTTACCATAGAAAAGAAAGACTTGAAAGGACTCAGAGGGAGTCAAACTTCAGAGGAAGTCAGTGATCAGGAAGAAGGAAGGTTTTGTTACACTTTGCAGGATGCATAGGGGCATGCAGCAAATGGAAGCCTGGTTCGAGGATTCTCTCAGTTAGAGGGAGTTGATGGCAGAATTTGAAAAGAAGGATCTTGTAGGCTTCATGTAGAGTTGTAGGAATCATGCCAAGTTGTAGGCCTTGTGCCGAGTTGTAGGCTTTATGCAGAGTTGTAGGCTTTGTGTCGAGTTGTAGGCCTGGTGCCGAGTTGTAGGCTTCGTGCCGAGTTGTAGGCCTTGTGCAGAGTTGTAGGCTTCATGCGGAGTTGTAGGCCTTGTGCCGAGTTGTAGGCTTCATGCCGAGTTGTAGGCCTTGTGCCGAGTTGTAGGCTTCATGTCGAGTTATAGGATTTATGCCAAGTTGTAGGCTACTCCAATGAGATGGTCTGGTATGCCGAGTTGTTGCTACACCAGTGAGACAGTCTGGTACACCAATGGCGTAGTCGAAAACCTGTATGGTTGTGATGGTGTTGCTCGTAATATGATCTAGGTGATCATGAGATAGCCTGTGTAGTTCTGGTGATGCTACTAGTATGCAAGACCATGTAGGTCTTTCCCATGCCATGTGGATGGATGGATAATGATGATACTCATAACATGGGTATAGCCATGGGTGAGCACGTCATGCAGGTGTATCCCATGACGATGATGGTGACACATTACGAGGTGTAGTTCTAGTGTTATCTAGCGGGTTGTGGCCCCTAGACGAGATTGACAGGTCCACATGGGTGTAGCCATGTGTGACGTAATGATGCTACCAGTAGCATGGTCTATGTAACCATGACGAGAGGATCATGGCGTAGCGAGCAAGGCTATGAAGAGAAGAAGGGAACATCATGGTTTAATACCTCCCTAGCTAAGAGGGAGTGTTGATGTTTTGGTAGTTGCGGGTGGTATTAACCTCCATGGATAAACCTTTGACTAGAATAGAATATTTCGGGAGCAAGAGAAAACCTAAACAGATGTGTGAAAACCCTGGAAGACAAGTCGACTCAGCAGAATAAGTAATATTGAAGTATTATATGCAGAAAAGGACAGGTCGGCCCTGCTTGAAGAGACACATGTTCACCTGACCAAATTAGTATAAATAGAAGGCACCCCAGCTCATTTGTACACACACTCAGTCATCCAGAAGCAAGGCGCAAGTGTTGAGGAGGAGTTGCAGTAGTTGCAGGTGTGCAGTAATTCCATGTTCAATCTTTTGGTACTCTATCTTGTGTGCTACCTATGGAGAAGGTGCGCTACCCTGGTTTATTTGTTGGTTCTAGTGAGTCTTCCCAAAATCATTCTCTTTGTCAAAGGTTAAGGTGCTCGGGGATGGCTTTGTGCCTATGGTTGGGTAGTAATGGTGTGGCATTGCTTATGGTTAAACGAGCACAACATTCTAACACACGACACTAAAGCATATAGATAAGATAAGGCAATTGTATTAATATCCAACAAATGACCACTAAAGTAGATAAATGAGACTACTAGGTACAATAATGTCAATACAAAGTGGGAGCACTAAGATGGCTCCTGTAAAAAGAAAGATGCAAAAAGTGAAGCATGAATCTAATCTAAATCATCGAAATCCAACTCCAAAGTAGGGGAAAATTTAGGGGCTAAATTTCACCCATGGGCTAATTTTCCATGTTTTTTCCCAAAAAAAGATTTGCCAATTTCGATTTTTTTCTAAAAGCAATTCACCCAAATTCTACAGAATAATATTATTTTATTTTAAAAATCACCAAAATTTTATACAAACTATATAAAATCCTTAGAAATTTGAATATTTTTACAAAAATATCGCCAAACATTTTACAGTTGATATTTAAAGAATTATTAAGATTCGCCAAGATTTCCACACTTTAAAATTAGWATGGATCCTTAAAATTTTCCCTGCTYTTAAGATGAGACAGTCCACAAGAGAGATGTATAAGGCRAGGCTTGATTGAGMTCAAGACACATTTTGGCAAAASTYGATTTGTATGTTGTAGCTACCTCTTTATGTTTGTTTGGAGCTTTCTTATTGTTGTTGAGATTCATGAGAGAGAGAGAGAGAATGGAACCAACCAGAAAAACCATAATGCTACAATAAAGAGAATAAACCAAACCTAYGGTAAAACAATCCTATAGAGGGAAAATAAATCCAAGAATAAGTCATCGAAGAGAAATAATCCAAGAATAAGTGCAATAGAGAGAGAAATAAGCCAAGCACAATGAAGAGCCACATTTTGATAGTGCCCTTAGGCATAATACTTTATTAATAATGRAAAAGAACGCCCTYGAATGAATATTACAATATGAGTTGGTGTATATATACACAACTCAAGGGGTAGGGTGCTTTTCCCAAGAGTGGTTATGAACCTACGTTGACTAGGTTAGCCTTAACCAAACATAAATATAATAGATGATACAATATAGAGTCTAGCATGACCGAAAGTGAAACTCACACCATTCTCAACATCCACCCTTAAGTTGAACAAGGGACCTCGACGCAGATGATGAATACAAATGAGAGTGGGTGTATAAATAACTAACTCAATAGAAGGTTGACTTTAGCCAAAAATAAGAGTGGATGTATAAATACCCAACTCAATATAAGGTCAATGGTAGTTGCAAATAAGAGTGGATGTATATATACCCAACTCAATATAAGGTTAGACATCGCTAAAAAAAAGAGAGCATTTATAAGGACTCAATTACAATATAAGGTCGACAATCGTCGAAATACAAATGAGAGTGGGTTTATCAATACTCCACTCGGCATAAGGTCAGTCATGGCCGAAATACAAATGAGAGTTGGTTTATGAATACCTAACTCAATACAAAGTAGATTGTAGCCAAAAATGAAGATTGCAACCCTGTATTCAACATCCCCCCCACTTAATTTGAATAGGAGGCCAAAGAGAGAAGACACTACATCACAAAATTCACATCCCCTCCTTAAAGTTGAACAAGTACCAAATAGAGAAGTTATTACGTATAATCCCCTCTGAAC
The DNA here is from genome assembly GCA_000966675.3 of Picea glauca. NCBI lineage: Eukaryota > Viridiplantae > Streptophyta > Pinopsida > Pinales > Pinaceae > Picea > Picea glauca. The sequence goes on along the minus strand of JZKD02S1828004.1, from coordinate 39,878 downwards.
ACTATATCTCTCACACCAAAAAATTACCGACGTTGGTGAAGGTGGCCTTTGGTAGAGGCTTTGTGAAGATGTTGTCAAGTTGGTCTGTTGAGGGTACATACATGGGGATAAGTAGTCCCTAAGAATGAAGCTATCAAATGTAGTGGAGCAAGCCGAAATAGGCTTCTGCGAGATGGGATTTAAGCAAGTCATATATAAGGCCTTTGTGATCAATATCTCTCTGCCCAATCACCATAGAAGTAACAATGTAGAAAAGAAAGAAACATGTTTCCCTGAAAAGATTGGCAAAAACTATCCTTGAGAATGGAGCTACCAAATGTAGTGCATCCACAATGGACCAACATCATATAGAGAGAGAACCACTAAAATATGTTGAGAATCATCTATAAGAAGCAATGGGAAAGATCCTAAACTGTGAGCACGAACTTCAACAATATCACCAATGATCACTTTCCCTCCATTATGTTGTTGATAATTAGAAAGGAAGGGTCGACATGTAGAGTGTGCAACCAGATGTGCACTACAAGATAAGTTCATCATCTTCAATAACAGCACAAAGATGAAACCTATGTAAAGTCTTTAAAAGTTCACTTTGATAGGCCCAAGAGAAAGAGATGAACCAACTTCTTCCAAGAAATAAAAAGAAAAATTGCCACCACTAATTGCGGAACAAAGGAAGAAAGAGAGTGTTAGCCTTGAAAGAGAGTTAAAACCCTATAAAAAATGCACGAGCCTTGAAGGCAAGTTCAAACAATAGGAAACCCTAAGAAAAATACGCTACCCTTAGACAAGGAGTTTAAACCCTAGGAAACCCTAGAAAAAATGTGCTAACCTTGAAGGAGGAAGATTTGAACTCTAGGAAACCCTAAAAAGGGACGATCCAAAAACCATAGTTCCATGGCCCTTTGGTGATGCCACTAGCCAAAAAAAATTAGATAAATAGCTAAATTAAGTGAGGTTAACTCTCACTCTTGTACCATGTGAGATTCATAAGAAAGAGAGTGGATCGAATGGAACCAACTAGAAAAACCCTAATTTTGCAATAAAAAGAATAAACCAAAACTATGGAAAAATAATCATAGAGAAAGAAAATAAACCCAAGCAGAAGTGCATTATAAAGAGAGAAATAACTCGCACATACATGTGCTAGAGAGAGAAATAAACCATCCACAAGGGACTGCAACACTTTAATGGTGCCCTTAGGCATAACACTTTATTAATGATGGAAAAGAATCCACTTGAATGAATATTACAAGATCAAAGTTCGTGTATATATACACAACTCAAGGGGTAGGGTGCTTTCCCCAATAAGGGTTTTCAGCTTACATTGACTATATCACCCTTAACCAAACCTAAGTGTAATAAATGATACAATGTACGATCGATTGTGACTGAAAGTGAAGCATACACAATTCTCAACAATTTCCTTTAAACTCATAACATATTTGTTTTCTGAAACCTAGTTGTGCCCTTGTTGTCCCTGCTTGCTCTTCAAGCCCTTGACCATGGATCCAACCTCAAGAGGGGGATGTCCCCCCTCCTAACCCAAACCATCTGCCTTCTAGGGCCTCATCCCATCTCTAGGAAAATCTACTCAAAAATCACAACCTCAACAATCTAAATTCGTTAAGAAGATGGACGTAATCCTTGATGTCAATCTTCCTAAAGGTACCTCCCCGCAAATGGCCTTGGCTTTGGCTGATAGAGATCTAATTGATCAATTCATAGGAATCTGACCCTCTCCAAGATCAATGGACATTTGGGTGAATAAAAATTGGATAGCCCTGATCAAAGGAAAGCTTACATACTACTTCTGTGGAAGGGGGTTTTATAAATTCCTATTCAAGCTCGAGGAGGATCGTAATCTCATATTCAAAAACAAGCCATATTTTTTCGAAACAAGGGGAATGTATCTCAACCGCTAAATTCCGAATTTTGAACTTAACATCCCTTTCGCAGTTCCTATTTGGGTTCATTTGTCGCACCTTCCCCTCATCGCTAGAATGAAGATTGCTTGAGGAGCATTGGAAATTCCTTGGGAAATACATTGAAAAATCAACACCAAAAGTAGGGATGTTTGCATGCGCAAGAATATGTGTGAACGTTGATTTGGAAAAGGGCCTCTTTGAAGCTATTCAATTGAATTTGGCAAACTAGAAACACATGTAAAATCTTGACTATGAACAGTTGTCGTTCAGGTGTAAATCTTGCCACAAATACAACCATTTTTCCAAGGACTGTGAAAAGACAGCTCTAGCACAAGTATTCGCTAAAGAGGAAGACCAACGGGAGACTATAAAGAAGATGGGCTCTAACCATGGTCATCCTACGAATCAAATCTAAGTTGCGACACAAGGACATGCAACATCTTATGGAGAAAATACCCAAAAAAAGAATTTGATGTCTACTTCCAACAGATATGATATTCTCTCCCAAGAAGAGGTGGAGCCTTCATCGGAAGTAATGATCCAGCCTCCAAAAGTAACCATAATCCAAACACCCATCATTACCCAACTCTACTCAATATTGCAAATGGAGTCTCTTCTTACTTGTAATGTCCCCATTTTTGGATTCCCCTGCTTTACAGTTGGAGGCGACCTTATGGATTTATGTCAGCTTAGCCAGATGGGTAAATGGAGGTTAACAAGGGGCTCAAGCGAACTGTTGGAGTTATATGAGGCCCATCCTAGTCCATTCACCTTATTTCGTCATCGAGATCACTTTCACACGGTTCGTTCTTGGTTCCATGGCATTCCAACGTTTCTCGTAAATTAAGGGTATTGTTGAGTATAAATTAATTAAACGCACTAAAGGTGTTATTTGGATCATATTGTTGGAGGGAACACCTTCTTATAATAGCTCATTGGAATCGAGACAAAAAGATCTGAAGGTTGGGATGATGAGAAAGGCAATTTCAATATCCAGGAATGACTTACAAGCCAAGTAATCACTTTTCAGCATTAAAAAGGTAAATTATTAATTACTTAAACATTAAAAACTATTTTTTAATGTTTAAGTGAAAATTAAAGGGAAAATAAGGACTAGGTTTGATTTGGTCAAAAAGGGGAAAGAGCTAGAAGACTCAGAAGAAGAATAAAAGGAAGGGTAGTTTATGCCTCACTTTTGATTATGTTTTGGATTGATCTCTTTGGAGTGTTCTTGGAGCCAAGGTTTTCGTTAGGGTTTTGGCAAAACCCTTCCATAAAAATATGGAAGATGATGAAAGATGATGAGACTAAAGAGGAACATCTTCCCAAGAAGGTTGGTCAAAAATTAGCAAGGGAAAGTGTTGACCACCTATTTCGACTAGGGGTCAATGTCATGTACCATGAAGCTATGTACCTTGTGGTACTACAAATTGAATACTTTTGGCTCAGTAAGGCAAATTTTGCCCCCGACACGTCTTTCTTTGTAATCGAAATGCTCGCTCCCCTGTGTGGGATAATAATGTAATAAGTCAACATGAGTCAATTTTTAGTTAGTTTCCTAGGACTTTATCATTATGGAAGTCCTTTCATCGAGTGTTTTTTTCATCAGGTAATTAATCTTGCCTATCAGGCAATTTTAATTATCCTTGAGTTTTTCACTCACAAAATCCTCAAAGTGGCGAAAGGCATTCTAATGATCGAGCCCAAGGGGTGGCTAAGGTTTAGGAATGTTGTAAATGACCATGCTAGACATCACCTAGAATCTTGCGGAATTCCGTTAAGTTTTGATAGGTTTTTTTTAATTATTAAAATTTTCCATTTATTGGAAATTTTAATTATTTTTTATAAAAAAAATGTAAAAATTTGGTCCTTGGGGATTTTGTATAGGGGTGTGAGTACTCAAAGAAAATGGCAGACAACCCCCTACACCCTTGGACCAAATTTCAGCTCAATTGGACAAGTTTTGCTAAGTCTTTGTCCATGAGGAGTCCAAGTCAGTCAAAAATCAGCAAATAATTGGTTAAATTAAAAAAACCAAAAATTGTACAAAGTGACCAAAGTCATGAGAGAGAGTGGGAAAGGTTTCCTAACCTTTTTCCTAAGTTGGAAAAGTAATTTTCCACTTAAAATCCCCCACTTGCTAAGCCAACAACTTCAAGTGAGTCTCCCTAGTGAAAAGTGCACCCCCCTTCCTCGTGAACTTAGGGAAAAGTAAAAAATTAAAGTGAAAAAATGCCTAAAACCCTAATTTCGCCCCCCTTGAGCCTAACCTCATGTTTGACAAGTCAAAAGGTGTTTTCCCCCTTCACATGTCACCCGTCAAACCCTAACTCACTACCAAAACCCTAAAAGTGTCACTTCCTTGACTTTGTCCATCTATTTTGGATGTGTGACACTTGGAGCTCATCCAAGAGGGGTCTTTCTGTTAGAATATAATGGATGTGCTCATTTAACCATAGACAATATCACTATTGTCACCCAACCATAGGCCGAAGCCACCCCCGAGCACCTTAACCTTGACAGAGAATCATTCTGGAAGCAAACCCTAGGTTAGATAGCCTAAACAAGATAGCGCACCTCTCTCCAAGGATAACGCACCAAACAGGAGTAATACGAGTTGATCAAAGAGTCCAAACCATAACCAAGAAAGAGTCAAGGCCAAAACCAAAATCTGCTAGCTACAGCAGCTACAACGGTAGCTCTCCTCCAAACTTGCGCACAAACTGGCCAACTGCAGTGTGCAAAAGTATTGCTTCTACAGTTCTGAGAATGTCTGCCAGAATGACGACTGGCCTCCTGTATTTATTCTAAAACTGGCAAACTGCCTGGGCCAACTTCTCATTCTGGGTGCCTATTTACTTAGTATATAATATTTCCTTTAGTCGACTTCTTCTCTTGGAGGTTAATAACCTAATACAAATTATCCTCTTGAGCCGACTTGTCTTCTAGGGTTTTATTAGCCAACTAATTTGGGTTTCTTCTTGCTTCCCGGAATATTCTATTCTCGTCAGGTTTACACGTGGAGGTAAATACCTCCCGCAACTACCATAATATCAACACTTTCCTCTCTCCCAAGTATAAAAGAATGCCTAGCCCTCCTCATTTCTCCATCTATTCTAAGAGCAAGTTTATGCTGCCCAAATATCTCCCACTCCTCTCTCTCTCATCTTTTCATTGTAAATCTTGCTACAAGTATTTGCAGTAACATTTTTCTTGGAATAAAGGAAACTTTGGAGGATATCTTATGTGCATTGGGAGTCTTCTTGATGTTGTGCATAATTCTTTTATGAGGTGATATTATTGTTTTGTTCTTGTGTATTTTTTGCTTACATTGTCTTGACTAGAAGATCCAAGCAAAGTACTTTGCTTGGGAAAATTAATAGTAGTATTACTATTTGTTTTGTGGGTTATTTTTATAGAATTTGGAAAGTATTTTGCAAGTTCTCTTAGATATACTCACCTCCTTGATTGGTTTTGTAGCAAGTTTTCACTCATTTGCAAGTCACCAAAGGGTTTGAAGAAGTAAATTTCAGATCTGGAAATTTACTTGTTCAACCAACCAAAGCCTCCAAAAAAAATTTGTTATTGTTTCTATATTTCCCATTTGATTTGAAGCAATTTTTTGTTCTGAAATAGTCATCTAAAATCAAATTTTCTGTTAAGATTTTTATTCTAAAAATTTTTGTTTTATACACTAACATATACACTAAAATTTTTGTTTTATACACTAAGATATTAATGAGTTTTCGAGTGTTTTGCAGCATTTTCCAGCAAGCATTTGTTTGTTGTTTTTTTCAGATTCTCGTTAGATCAAGGGGAGATGCTGCCCATTTTGGACCATAAAATACTCCAAGAAAGCCTCATAAAGCTTGGGTATCAAACCCCCTTCTTTCTATCTTCTTCTAAGCATTGTAAGCAACTCAAGAGAGTCTCATGGGCTTGCATTCTTTTTCATAAAGTTAAAAATCTAATATTGTAAATTAGTTTAGTTCGCCCACAAATTGCAAAATGATTTGGCCATGCCAATCCGTGCAATATCGTGAAAGCTAGATCAGTTTTAAATTTTTTGTTTTGCATTTTATTGTTTGCCCCACTTCTCCCATAAAGAGAAGGTTGTGTGGCTAGTTTAGTTATTTCCTTTTAAGTTATTCTGTTACATTTCACCTACCTTGGCACAAAATCGACAGGCTTGTCCTCCTCCTTGTGCCATTGTTATGAGGTTGCAAAGCTATTTAATTTATTTCTTTTGCCCACCTTTGTCCTTAAGGCAAAGTTGTGTGGCTAGGAAATTGTTATATTTCTTTTCAAGTTATTTAATTTGTAAATTTTCACCCACACCTTGCATTGTGTTTGGCTCTGCCAACCTTGCAATATCGTGAGGCTAAGATAGTTTATTTACTTTGGAAAGTAATTTAACTTGTGCCCCGTATTCCCTCCCCTTGCCACTTCGGTGGACCTTGGGTAACTAAGAAAGGGCAAAAGGACCGTGTGGCTAGTCTAATTAGGCACTCAGTGCTTTCATTCTTTCAATCACCAAAATAGGGTGACTTGGGAGGCTACTTGAGGTTGAAGTCGGGGACGTCTTCACGGCACTACGTGTCCCTCTTGTTGAGTGCCCAAGCATTCTGGATCTGACCTAAGGAGCTAGGGAAGGACCTTGTGTGTCCTTTTTGAGCGCCCAGCATTTCCTTTTGGTTGAAGGGGTAGGGACTTGGGGTAGTCACATAGTTTAGGCTTGCATCTCTCACACCTTAACTCCCCCTAATTCAAGAGAGACTTAAAATTGATTAAAATCAACCTACACACTACATTCACTACATTTGCTCTTTCAATTTCAGCAATTTACTTTTCAAGTTGTGCATCTTTACTTTTAAAGCAATTTACTTTTCAAGTTGTGCATCTTTACTTTCAAAGCAATTTACTTTTCAAGTTGTTAATTTTCCAAGCATTCTCAAATTCATGCTATCTCTTTCATTGTGAATATCTTTATGAATTGATGTATCATTGTTTATGGTGTTGAATGTATTCTTTCATTTTGGAATAGTTGTTTAAAGCTAAGTTATTGCATTGTTTAATTCATCGTGTAAATAGTTTATGTTCTGTGGATTGTCTTGTAATTTTGTAATTGAACTTTGGGTATATTTTAGGCACTGGTCTGTTTATTGTATCTTAAAAAAGGGTTTGCTTGTCATTTGAAAAGTTGCATTTTGCATTTGCTTGTCATTGGGTTGGGCATCCTTAAAAAAAACAAATTAACTCCTAGATCACTAATTCAACCTTAACATAGTTAAGTAGGGTCTACCCCCCTTGGCTTCCCTAGGAGTGAGCCTAGACGGAAAAAGTCCATATCGAGGTGACAGTGGGTTTGGACTTGGGCTTGTGCCTCCAAGGACACACCAAGTGGGTTGGAGACTTCTCCACGCTTGTAGGTGTGTATAAGGACGGTAACAGAAAGGAAAGAGGATGAAGCTATCAAGGATAAAGGTCTAGGTATCCAAATCACCATTGAAAACTTGCTAGTTGGAAGAAAATATCATTCTGTAAAAACTCTTGGAAAACATGGACCTTGGAAAGAACAGATAGGCAGTAGTTCCAAGCCCCCACTAGTTAAATAATGAATGTAGTTTCCTGGAACTCTAGGAGTTTGGGCAGCAAGTTCAAAAAAGAAGCACTTAGGGATCTAATCAAAGCAGATAAACCAACTATCATCCTCATCCAGGAGACTAAGCTCGGTAAAAACAGAGATGTTAGAAGTTGGAAAGAAACAATGGAAAAGTAGCGCAAGAGCGACCGTCGGCACTAGAGATGCCTCAGGAGGCTTATGCGCATTATGGGACAACACAGTATTTGAAATGGTCCACTCACAAAGCACACAACACTGGATTTTGTCAAGAATAACTCATCAACAAACAAGTAAAAAAATCCATTTTTTCAATGTTTACATGCCGGTTCATTATAGATAGAAAGAAGAATGCTAGCACTCGCTGATAACATTAAGGGAAACAGAATATCCAAAAAATAGCATTGTAGCTGGGGACTTCAACGTAGTACTATCTAATAAAGAAAAAAGAGGAAGCATTGTTAGAGATCCATTTAGAGAGATCATGGAGGATCTGAATGCAGACTAGCACTCAACAGATGTCAAGCATATCGTAGCCAAATTGGATCGTTTCCTTGTTCACAGTGATCTTTTGCTTGATAATCAGACCATAACATCTGATATCATTCCTTCTAGTACATCAAACCATAAGTCAATCCTTCTCACCTTCCATCTTCCCCAAAACCTCGGGCCCATCCTCTTTCAATTCAATTCATTATGGTTGCACAATCCAAGAGCCACGGAAAATTGGAAATCATCTTTGAGACCTAGCAGCAACTCGTGAGAGGATTTCCCTCTTATGTCTGAGAGGAAAAGCTAAGATCGATCAAGTGGGCATTCAAAGCATGGACTAAAAGCTCATATACTCCACCAACTCAAGAAAAAATTGATCTACAAAATCAACTTCAGAAGCTGCAAACAAGAATGGAGACCAAGGAAGTGACAAATCAATGTCTAGTGAAAGAAAGAGAACTAAGTGGGCAAATCCATAAAGCATGCAGGAAAGAAGAAGAAGAATGGCATCTAAAATCACTAAATCTGTGGCTTCGATCAAGAGATAAAAATACAATGTTTTTCCACAAGTACCTAAGCCCAGACTTCAAAAAAATACAATGCAGAAGATAAGGTCGGAAAATGGAGACTGGCTAAGTGAGTTTGATGATATTTAGGAGGCGGCTAGAAAACATTTTGAGAATTTGTACACCATGGAAGAGAAGCAGATACAAATGCTCTCATGGAAATGCTTCAAGGCATCCTAGGTCTGGTTTCCATCGATGAGAACACAATGTCAACAAAAGAGATTTCAGAAGAGGAGACAATTGAGGCAATTTAGAATCTTTAACCCGACAAAGCTCCAGGGCTAGAAGGGTTCTCCATCCACTTTTCCAAGCATCCTAGTATGTTACCAAGTCAAATCTGAAACAAATGCTCACCTGGTCTCAAAAGAAATGCAAGCTTGGGGGAAGTACAAATTCCTCATTTCTAGCCTCGATTCCTAAAGAAAGCAACCCTACTTCTTTCTCAAGATTTAGACCAATTTCTTTATGTAACTCATTGTATAAAATCTTGAATAAAATTCTAGCAAATAGATTAAAAAAGATAATGCATAACCCAATCTCTGACAACCAAGGTGGCTTTGTGCAAAAAAGACAAATCATAGATAACATAATAATTGTTCAGGAGGTTATTCACTCCAACAGAAAGAAAAAAGGGAAAGGGGATGGTAATAAAAATGAATATGGAAAATGCATTTAACCTAGTTCGCCATTCCTTTATATTTGGGGTCCTTCGTAAATTTGGCTTCGCAAACTCCTTTATCGCTTGGGTAAAATCTTGCATTGGATCCCCATGGATCGCTCCTCTAATGAATGGTAGGCCCACTACCTTCTTTATGAGCAAAAGAAGTCTTAGGCAGGGCTTCCCCCTTTCCCCTCTCCTGTATATAATCATGGCAAATTCTATAGGTAGAAGATTGAAACAGGAAAGAGTATCAAGTAACCTTCAAGGACTATGCATTGTAAGAGGTGTAAAGGGGATCAATCACTCCTAGTTTGTTGATGATACCCTACTTATGGGGGGACCTCAACTATCAGTGCAAACAGATTCAGAACAATATTGGATCAGTACCTAAACGCTTCAGGTGGTCAAGTAAACAAAGGAAAAGGTCAAATATTTCGATGGAACACAAGTGCCCATCAACTGCAAGTTATCTCTAGAATTTTGCAATTCCCATGCTTGCCAACTTGGTCTACATTTAAGTATTTGGGAATGCCAATCACTTTGGGGAACCCAACTTCAGCAGTTTAGAAAACATTGTTAGTAAAATAAAGAATAAGATGCTTATCCGGGGGTCTCAATGGTTAAACTTGACAGGGAGAGTGGTCCTCGTTAAATCAATGCTTTCAACTCTCCCAATTTATCAAAGTTCAATGGAATAATGTAGCAGATTGGGAAGGAGATCAAAAGATTTTTGTGGCAAGGAGGAAAGACAAACACAAAAAAAATCCATCTCCTAAATTGGACCAAAGGGCAATGGAGGCTTGGAAATCAAAGACCCAACACTCATGAACTTGGCTCTAGGAGCCAAGATCCTATGGCCATTAATAACTGGGAAAATGGAATCTTGAAAGGAAGTCATGGTTAAAAATATTTTCATTCCAGCAGAAAAAGATCCTATGGCCAATAATAACTAGGAAAATGGAATGGTGGCAGGAAGTCATGGTTAAAAATATTTTCATTCCAGCAGAAAAATATGTTTAGATAAAACCCTCAGAGAAGATCAAGGCTCTTCAATTTGGAAGTTCTGTAATCCACCTGTAATCCACTCCAAGTTAACATGGATGCCAGGAAATGGTAAGCTTACCAAAATCTAGGAGGATGGCATCATGGGGAAACCTCCTCTAAAACAAATCCCAGAATTACTAGAGTTGAGAAAGTAGATGACTTCACAAGAGTATAGAACTCTATTCGACCTCTCCCACTAGGATGAAACAAGTGAAGGTCGTTGGCAAGAATGGAAATCGTTGTCCCCTCTTGGATATTTTGGTCCACAGATAGTTGCCTTCTCTTTGTTGTGCATCTTAACTCCGATGGATAAGTGTTCTCTAGACAACCAAGGTTGGGGTCCTTTGTGTAATGAATGTTTAGTGAAATCGAGCTACATAGCCAAATTGTGTGAAATAGCCTTGAATCCTTGCTCAAGAATCTGGAAGAGGGGATGGCATCCCAAAGGTCAATGTCTTCAACTAGATTATGGTTCATGGGCGTCTCTTAATAGCAGAAAACCTTTAGAAGCAAGGAATCCTTGGCCCCTCAAGGTGTGCATTGTGCAAGGAGGAGGAAAATCAAAAGCATTTATTCTTTGAATGCTCATTCACCCAACAAGTCTGGAAGTTGAGAAAAGAGTATATCTTCCAAAGACTTGGACAAAGATGTTCACATCTTAGAGTAAAAAATATATCGAAATCCTACTGAACAATTTGAACCTTAAAAAGGCCTGGATGGCGTTACCTAAATTCATTAGCTAGGAGGTATGGTTGGCTCAAAATAAAGCCATATTCCATCAAGAACCCTCTCAACCACGATCAACAACAGCCAAAGCCAGAGGTCTCTATATGGAAACAATTCAAGTAAAAGGGGTGAAGGGACACAATGTGTTGATGCTCGAACAGGAAGAAAAGAATTGGTTGAAGGATCTTTAATGTTAAATTTGGCAGCATCAACAGTCATTCTCCAATGAGATGCCATATGGGCCACCTTGAAGCTAGCCAGGGAGATTTGGAGAATCAACCAATCTTGTGAGGTATTGACAAAAGCCAAGGGGAACGTACAACCTCTGTGAGTCCAACCAAAAGTCAAGACGAACGAGATGCTATGTAAATCTAATGCAAAGGTCAGGGGGAACATACAACCTCTGTGAGCATAGACAGTCTAGTGAAAAAGTCAGGAGGAACGTACAACCTCTATGAGCCTAGTCAAACCTTGTGAGCCATGAGCAAAAGTCAAGGCATCTAGCAAAAGTTAGGTTGAACATAAAATTCCTATGAGCTAGAAACAAACAATCTTCTTGATATTGTAAATGATGTAATGTATGATCTAGGGCATTGGCACATGTAACACCTTCCACCATGAAGAAATTTGAATTGCTTTGTAAAGAGTCAAGTTGTAAGAAGTCAAAGTTGCATGTCTAGGTCAAAGTCAAGGTTGTCAAGTTTGTTGCATGCCGCATGCCGCATGTTGCATGCATGACATGCAATGTCATGTGCATGCTAAGGAGTTCACATGTATTTCATGTCAAGGGCGAGTTCCTAACTGAAGTGGTAAGTTCAGTTCTAATTAGTAATTTTGACTGCTGAGTTAATGGTCAGTTCTAATTCTGATGGCTGAGTTAACTTCAGCATGCATTCACTTAGGCTATTTCGAGCCATCTCCTCTCTACCTCTCCACTCCTATTTAAGCAAGAGATCGACCCTCTCTTCTACACAATTTTTATGCAGTGTATGAGTGAGCAAGAAGAGTGATATATCAGTCCATAACAGAGTCGTAACAGATGCGTATCAGTCCAGCAATAAAGGCAGCCATATCAGTCCAATAACAGGCTGCTATAACAGTCAATAAAGGCAGCCATATCAGTCCAATAACAGGCAGCTATAACAATCAAATAAAGGGCAGCATATCAATTCAAGAAAGTAGCAAGGTACACCTTCAAGTCTGGCCTATAACAGAGTTTATAACAGCGAGGTTTCCCAGTAGTCTACAGTCAGGTTAGAGTCATTGGCAAGCTCTTTAAGAGCAGAGTATTCATGGTGGATATTTTGTAAGTGATCATACTTTATTAATGCAATAAAAGGAGATTGTTTGTTGGGGTTTTTCTCCCTGTATAGGGTTTCCCCAAGGTACATGTGTTGAGATCTTGCATGCTGGTAAATTCTTATGATTATTGTTGTTCTGGTTTATGAATGATGTTAAACTAAGTTCAAAGTGCAGTCGGAATTTAAAGAATTTCTTACAGTTTACTATCAAGCTCCAATTTTAACATTTAGAAGGGGAAGCGACACAACGGAGAAACATTAGCAAAAAGCCAAGATTTGGGAAGCAATAACAGATCCATTTAGAAGCAAACAAATTCCAAAGATAGCAGTTGGCACAGAAGAAATTCATACTCTTCTTCCACGGAGCCTCGAAGGGCAACCCAGGGTTAGCAGGGGCGAAGAGGATAGACATTGATCTTGAGGGGAAAACAAAAGATAGTTTTGAATGGAGCCTTGGAATTGCTTCTAAAAACCAAGTGAAGGCTTTGGCTCTATACCAAAGGCTCGAGATCATCAATACTAGATGAATCCAACACTTGGTAGTTGTAGGCAACTCCTCTCTCATCATACGACATATGAACAATTCTACAACCCCTCTGGATGGCAATCTGGCTTGGCTCATCTCAAGAATAAGATTGGAGGCTCAAAGACTCACCTCGATTGAATATTATCATGTGCTCAAGGCATTAAATCAACAAGCAAATAAATTGGCAAATGGTGCTATGCACTTGGAGGTTGGAAAATTTCCGAAGAAAAGGTGGGATCTTCACATCTCCAATCCCATAGATTTAAATTTTATGGACTATTCAAAGTTTTGTATGCCAAGTGGATGTATGAGACCAAAGGTGCCATGCAATGCCAAGTGGAGGCAGGTAATAAATTGGAAAGGATGGAACTTAACTCCCCATAGCATTAAAGGACATTAGCACTCATGCCATTTGAATGTGGAACAGTCTCATATGCCCTCAGCCTTCAATATGGTAGACGTGGGTGGGATATTGTTGGAGCGGAGGGTGAATTTCAGTGGGATAATTTTGGAATGGTGGAGGAATTACGTTATTATGATTTTTATAATTGTGCTTTTGATTTTATGTGTGGAGGAATTTATGTCATTTCACAAGGAGTTGAGAACAAAGGAAAGGGCATTAGGCCAATTCGTTGGTCTATTGACAAGCTCCTTGGCAACTGTGGAAGCTTGTTGTTGGAGGAACTTAGGCCAACTTCTTGGCCTCAAAAGAAGTTTGTTGTCAAGTTCCTAAATACGATGGTCAACCCCTTCATAACTGTTGATTTTAAAGCAGTTGCAAGAGCCATTCTCTAGGAGGATGGCAAAGACCCTAGCTGAGATCTAGGGCCCCCAGTGCACTCCTGGGGTTCTTGGTCTGAGACCAAACAATCAGAGCCATGGCAAAAGACCCTTATGAGGGCCCCCAGTAGATGACTGGGGTTCCTGGTCTGGGACCAAGCAGTGAAGACCCTTGTGAGGGCCCCCAGTAGACGACTGGGGTTCTTGGTCTGGGACCAAGTAGTTAAAGTCCCTAGATATGTCTAGGGCCCCTGGACATGTTCCAGGGTACCCATGTCTGGGGCATGGGTTGATCCTTGGTCTTGTAC
>JZKD02S1828004.1:0-19799 GCA_000966675.3 Picea glauca | reverse complement strand
CTTTTAGATCTATCTAGCATTGTTTAGATCTAACTTAGAACTATTGTTTAAGTCTAGATCTAATTCAGAAATCCTATAGATCTATCCTTCCTGCTTACTAAGAAAGAGTTTATCATTATCTATGAATAGAATTAGCATTCGAGTTCAGATCTGAGCATTGTAATAAATGAAATATTTAAGCATACTTGTTGTTCTCATTCTGACTTGTTTTCTTCAGATTTAAATACTACAGTTCAGATCTCTTACATTCATTTCCTTTCTAAAAGCTTGACTTATTCTAGACCTGTGCTGCTCTATCTAACAGAAATTTAAAAGATTTTAATTTCTGCTTTACTTCCCTAATTCTAACAATAACACCTCAGACACCATCGATTATGGGGGAGCATAGTCACCCTGGGCATTGTGCCCATTGTGGAGTACTAGATATCATGCATGTGTCAAGGAGACTCTGGAGCTACCTTGAAACTAGTCATCCATGGTAGATATTTGGGATTTGGTGAGCCCCCAAAGGAGACAAATTGACCAGTTGGAGGCAAAACACAATCGACTACATCAATTCTTGACAGATCTCACAAGAAGCACTCAATCCAAAGCTACTCAGAGAATGTCAATGGGCTTGACATTGGAGGAAATGAAAGAAGAACAGTAAGTTCAACAAGGGGTCAGGGATGTGGAGATGGAACTAGTCAAAGAAATGAACAATCACCTTTAGGAGAACGTGAATGAAGCCCACATTGGGCATGCTTTCAATTAGAACCAAGCTTTTAGCATGTAATGCAAAACAACATTGTTGTTGGGACAGTTTATTAGCATATACACTTGCAAATTTCAATGTAATTCCTCGAGAAAGAACAGAATTGTAGCCATAGTAGTAAGCTTAGTTCAATTTTGTTTATTTTTAGAACTGGAGGAATATGAAAAACCCTCTTTTTTGTATTATTAATCTATACAGTGCAGTCACAGCATCGTTTTAATTCAAATTTACTTGTTTTAGTTAAAAAAAACAATTGCCTCTAAGCTCCGCAATGTAGCTCAAATCATAATTGTAGTGATTCTTAGTAGAGTAAAGATAAAAACCCTTAACTTCGGGATAACCAAGGCATCCACACAATAGAAAACACAAGAATATAGAGCAAACCCTTAAGGTAAGGTACCAATATCAAGTACTACTTATGGAAGGAATCACTCCACAAGCCATGCTTGTTACAATATAATGTCCAGCATCCAACCTATCTCAACACAATGATACTCGTGTAAATTAATTTTCTCGTGAATATTCCTAGAGGCCTACACCACTACCCTTCCTTATTATATTTATCACTTCTAACTAACTAGTGGGCCTATATAACCCACCAACTACCAAGTTGGTCTTATTCCATGATTATGGCCACATTACATTAGTTATTCCCCTTAGGTGCCTCCCTAGGTACCTCATTACATTAATTGTCCTCCCTATCTACATTACAATAATACTTCAAATTCAATGAATATGGAAAAGTATGCACATATGTGTTGATGTCATTCCATCTTTTGACAATGATGGCATCTATTTTTCTATAAAGATAAAAGTCTTTGACAACATTCCCAATCATTTAAAGCATGTAATCCATGCCTACATAAACATCCTCCAAACAAGGGATATTTGTCACAATATCAAAGCATGTCACTATAGGCTCACAAATTGAAAGAAAAGACTCAATCTACTTCCTTTCTAATACTAGTTGCATTGGATTGATAATCTCCAATTTTGCACATCACTAGCCACAATTTCATTTACTGACCCTTTCACATCATACAAATGTCTCATCACAACAAACAATGTGGTGTTAACCCCTAGATTTTCACCCTTGAAAATCTTGAGGGTTAAGAGCCACCAAGCACTATTTTCGTTGGCATTCTGAGATTCTCCCAAAGTTTAGCACTTATGGTTAGCAGAGGTTGGTTCCCACGAGAGACAAGTATATGATCGGTACATGGTTGTTTGGTTCAGAGTTAGAGTTGACTTGGTTTCCATGCATTTTGAAAGAGGTATCTACATACAGGAGGCATTGCTACTTTTTAGGAGACACGGTTTGAGTGGGTCTCTTGATAGTTTGGAGCAGTTCTGAGCATACAAGGAGAGTCCTTGCATGATTCTAGGCCCGATAGCACTTTTCCAGGTAACATGCAAAAACTTTCTATTTTTAGCAGTTTGGGCTCAGGCCCCAGATTTAGATTCCGAGCACATATTGTGGATCCTTGCAACATTTTGAGTCTTTTGGACCTTTTCCGGAATGATTTGGCACAATTTACTATTTTTAGCAGGTTGAGCACCAGGGCTCGCATGTCAATTCTGATTGCAGATTCGGATCCCTTACGGAAAAACGAATTCAATAAGTATAAAGTCAAAGGCATTCGGACAACTTTCTATTTTTAGCAATGTCTATTTTTAAACAGTGACATGTGGTGGTGTTCTCCTAGTCTTCCTAGATGATGTGGACAGTTTCCTAAAATTTAGGAGATGGATTCTATTTTTAGAAAGTTCTTTATTTAGCAGGTATGGTCATCATTCATGCAATGCCAAGTGGCACCCTCACAGGTCGACATGTGGCAAATCTACAGAGTGATGTGGCATCCACCTAGCATAGGGCGAATTTTCCCAAAACTTGAGCATATAATAAATTAATTAATTGAGATAAGGGAGTCGCATAACTAGGCCTAAACTTAGCCATATATTCCTCCATATAATCACCACTCCACTTGCCATGCATCAGTTCCTTAAAATTCGCCTCCAATTGAGTTTAAACAGTATTTTCCTAAAAATTAGGAAATTTCTTAAAAAATAGGGTGAATTTCCTCTTATAGCCATAACTCAATCATGCTTTTGTCAAATTTGGCAAAAGGACATGCATTAGAAAGCTAAATTTGGCCTCCATGTGTTTCTTTCACTCCATAAAGCCAATTCACATTCATTATCATTCATTATTCCTCCCTATCTTCCTCATGTGCGCCTTCCTAAGTTTTAGGGCGCATTCTCCTCTCTTGTGCGCATGTAACCTTCATGCAAACTCTCACATACACTCACTCATCTCACACTCCTCACATATCTCTCTTTCTCATGCGCTTAGCCTCCATTTTTAGCCACCCATGCGTCCTCTTCCTCTCCCTTGGGATATGCACCCTCATTGTGCTATCTATATATTGGATGCTTGACATTGATTATTGGTCGGTTCATTGCAGCAACAGCATAGTGTCTCTCTCATTCTTCTCTCTCTCTTTCTCTAGTCTAGTGGCTCTTCTCTGAGCAAAGTAGTCATTGTATCAGTTGTAGGCTTGCCAAGTGTGGCGCAATCAACTCTCTTGTAAGCTTGATCAATAAAGAAGTGTGTGTTTGTCTTCAAACCTCTTTTCTTGGCGGTACTATGGTAAATTTGTGATCTGATTTGTCATTTTCTTAATTGTTCATTGTGGTTATTACCGATCTTTTGAATAGTTTTCTGCCTCTTTTCCAGTCTATTATCATTGTGCTAACCCTGCAGGTTCCCTCCAAGCAAATAAGTAATTTTTCTCAAGTGTTTTGGATAGATTTAGCACGTTGTCCAAGACATATCAATGGCGGTTATAAAGGTTTTATACGCAGAAGTCAGACTTAAAGACAGCAGCAAGGTGCTTCATTGTGCCTAGCGACTCCCCCCTGACGCTAGCAAGCATTAGCCCAAACGGAGAGGGGTTCGATCAGTGACAATTTGGAGCCCTACTCCTTTAATTAGCTAAGTTTTTACCAATGTTTTAACACATATATCAGCTCAGATTGGAGGGTAAAAAATTGTGCTAACAAATTGGCGTCGTTGTCAGGGAACGCCAGCATTGGTGACAACGACATTGGTGAGTTTTTACTTTAATTGATTTAATTTTTTCTAACTCACCTGGCGACTCCACAGGATACAAGGATGACTCCACAGGGGACTTACAAGGTCTAGTTTCGAGCTTGAAGTAACTCTAACATCTTTCTGGAACAAGACTATCATTTCACCAAGAACTCCTCTCGAAGTTGGCAAGCTTAAGAGTTCTTAGGTAAGTTATTTTTCGACAAGCACTATGGTGAGTGTATCTTCGACATCTTTATCTTTCTTTTTATTTCCATCTCGAGCTAGTAGTAGGGTAGCAGTTGTGCTTGTTTCTATATGAGATTAACAATATGGCCGCAGCTGTGAGGCCACCAGTAAGGTGGAGATTTTCTACTTTTGGCCCACTAAGCTTTGTTGCATTCCCAGATTATCCTCATGACTTACCTACAAGTAAATGGCTTAAATTCTTACCTTTGTTTGCAGGAAGGTCGAGAGAATCAGTTGAGGACCACTTGACTGCTTTTTCAAAATTGTTGGATGATTTTGAGGTGGAACATGAAGATGTGGTGATGAGGATGTTTGTGTCGACCCTTGAGGGCGAGGCACGAACATGGTATAAATCCTTTTCGGATGCCTCCATTGATGGATGGGATTCTTTCCCCAAGAGAAGTTTATTGAAAGATGGGTGAATAAGCGAGACAATTCTTCCTTAATTAATGTTTTTACTCATATTAAAAAGAATGGGGATGAAACTGTCACTGATTTTAATGCTCGTTTTTCTAAAACTTATTATAAATTTCCTATTACTATAAGGCCTAATGATGCTTGTGCTTTGATTTTTTATCTTGAGGCATTTGATCACATTTATGGCAGCCTATGGCTTCATTATGATCCATGACTTTCAACTACCGATTGTTAAAGCAGTGCAGAAAGTCTGTGTTATTGAAGATGAACCAGGACTTGCACCATATCAAGTTCCCAGAGATAAATAGATGAACAAGAGGGTTATAGCCCGATCTTAGATGATCCGGAACCAATAGCTGCACCATTTGAGTCATATGCGGAGTTCCAAGAAGATAAAGGTGAAGATTTGAATACTCAAGAGTGTTCATTGGTTCTTCCCATTAGTGAAAATGAAAAGTTTCAAGAGGAGGAACCACGGGTTAACCAAGTTGAGATCAGTGAACATGAGTTTTCATCCTTGGCTATCACAGTAGTGGTCCGGAAACAACTTGATCAGACACCATTACAACAGGAGGAGCCACATTTGGTTCAAACAGAGGATGATGTCCCTTTCACTTTGCCTACTATTCCGCATCCCGAGGTTGTTCTTCAGGATCCTGAGATTGATCAGAGCTTGGATATCAAAGTTCACCATGACCCAGTTGAGCTCAGAATGATGGAGGTATTTTAGCAGATAGATTCTAAGAGTTTTGGCTCTCATACATTCACGCTTATTACTGTTGAAATACCATGTGCTAAATCCCAGCCAACAATCTCCAATCAACTAGCAGCCTTCAACTATGCCTTCACTAGAAAATACATCAAGGTAGCTTTGGGTTATATGAGATTTCATGGTTGGTCCCCCTGGAAGATTGATTTTGTTCACCTCTCTCGTCGGACTGATCATTTGGTTGCATGGCTACATTGGTCCTTTGAGTATGATTATTTAATCATGGCAGCTTTGAGGTCAAAAATTTAGGTCTAGGGTAGTTGTCTTTCCTTTCCGCATTGTCATTTCGGTATTTCCTTCTTGCTGATTTTTTACAATTTTAGGACAACAATCTACATTTTCCTTGCGGTGTCTTTTCCCTTCAGTTATCTACTTCAGTCTTTGCATAAGTGTTGCTGATTTTTTGCCTAATTATATCAGCATGTGGTCGTGTCTTGTGTGTTTTTCCTTTCATGAATAAATGGTTGTCCACTAGTGTTTTTCCTGGGTCAAAATTTGAATGTCTATCTTACACATGTCGAGCCTTTGTGTCTATTATTAGAGTAAGCCTAGATGGGGGTTCCATTTGTCATCATTCCCGAAGCATTGATCCTTTAGGATGGGTAGTTTGCGGAGACATAGGAGAGTCTTGAGTCATCTTATGTTTTCTCTCCTCATCTCTTATCATTGAGCCTTCTGCTTTGAGTCAGTCACCCCCCCCCATCCAGCATAGGGATATGATATTTGGTTCTTTCATCTTGATCTTCTTGAGTTATCACTTCGCGCTGAGGGAAGAAAGACATCATTTCTCTTCTTATCAACAGGTCATCTTGTATCGACTTCGACACATTATCTATGGATGACCCAAAAGTAGAGCGCCTTGGTAGTCGTTAGCCTTATTGGTGGTTATCTCGCATCTGACAAAGCCGAGTATCATTGGGCCTTGACTAGATGATCCTTGTCATTGTTCGACTTCAGAACATCTTTCACAGTGACGGGTCGTGCTCGTACCTTAGGACCCATTATCATTATTGGCGGTGTACCTTCACACTTGACAGGTGTTTAAGTTATTGACATTTGATTAAGTGACTCACTCCCTTGTGTCAACATCAGCACATTTACCACAAGGAGGAGTGTACAATGGGTGGTAGTAGGTAGCGGATTTGGATGAGACCCCTTGTGTTTCAATGTTTCAGTGGGAGGTTTATATTGATTTGACTCCATGGCCCAATGATCGGCTTTGGTATTACGGGTCAGCGTACAGGATATTCTTGATCAGCTTACAAGGCCTCTTCTCCTTCCACACAGATACAGGGGTATTCTAGTACATATTTCTTCAGTTTTCACAGAGCATCATTGGTACATCTTATAGAGTTCTCACAGAGCATCATTTAAGTTTTATGGACACAGAGATTCTTATGGTTCTCGACATCCCACAGGGGGGTCACGTCCCCTTGAATAACCATTGTTAACCCCTAGATTTTCACCCTTGAAAATCTCGAGGGTTAAGAACCAGCATACATTGTTTTGGCTGGCATTATGAGATTCTCCCAGAGTTTAGCACTTATGGTTAGTAGAGGTTGGTTCCCACAAGAGACAGGTATATGATCGGTACATGATTGGTTGGTTCAGAGTTAGAGTTGACTTGGTTTCCATGCATTTTGAGAGAGGTATCTACATACAGCAGGGATTGCTACTTTTTAGGGGACATGGTTTGAGTGGGTCTCTTGATAGTTTGGAGCAGTTGTGAGCATACAGGGAGAGTCCTTGCATGATTCTAGGCCCGATAGCACTTTTCCGGGCAACATGTAGAAATTTTCTATTTTTAGCAGTTTGGGCTCCAAGCCCCAGATTTAGATTCCGAGCACATATTGTGGATCCTTGCGACATTTCGAGTCTTTTGGATCTTTTTCGGGATGATTTGGCACAATTTACTATTTTTAGTAGGTTGAGCACTAGGGATCACATGTCAATTCTGATTGCAGATTCAAATCCCTTACAGAAAAACAAGTTCAATGAGTATAAAGTCAAAGGCATTCCGACAACTTTCTATTTTTAGCAATGTCTATTTTTAGACAGTGACATGTGGCGGTGTTCTCCTAGTCTTCTTGGATGATGTGGACAATTTCCTAAAATTTAGGAGTTGGATTCTATTTTTAGAAAATTCTTTATTTAGCAAGTACGATCGTCATCCATGCAGTGCCAAGTGGCACCCTCATAGGTCGACATGTGGCAGATCTACAGAGTGATGCGGCATCCACCTAGCATAGGGCACATTTTTCCAAAACTTGAGCATATAATAAATTAATTAATTGAGATAAAGGAGTCGCATAACTAGGCCTAAATTTAGTCGTATATTCCTCTGTATAATCACCCCTCCACTTGCCATGCATCAATTCCTTAAAATTCGCCTCCAATTGAGTTTAAACTATATTTTCCTAAAAATTAGGAAATTCCCTAAAAAATATGGCGAATTTCCTCTTAGCCATAACCATGCATTAGAAAGCTAAATTTGGCCTCCAAGTGTTTCTTTCACTCCATAAAGCCAATTCACATTCATTATCATTCATTACTCCTCCCTCTCTTCCTCAAGTGCGCCTTCCTAAGTTTTAGGGTGCATTCTCCTCTCTTGTGCGCATGTAACCTTCATGCAAACTCTCACATACACCCACTCATCTCACACTCCTCACATATCTCTCTCCCTCGTGAGCTTAGCCTCCATTTTTAGCCACCCATGTGTCCTCTTCCTATCCCTTTGGATATGCGCCCTCATTGTGCTATATATCGGATGCTTGACATTGATTATTGGTCGGTTCATTGCAGCAGCAGCATAGTGTCTCTCTCAGTCTTCTCTCTCTCTTTCTCTAGTCTAGTGGCTCTTCTCTGAGCAAATTAGTCATTGTACTGGTTGTAGGCTTGCCAAGTGTGGCGCAATCAACTCTCTTGTAAGCTTGATCAATAAAGAAGTGTGTGTTTGTCATCAAAGTTCAAACCTCTTTTCTTGGCGGTACTATGGTAAATTTGTGATCTGATTTGTCATTTTATGATCTGTTCATTGTGGTTATTACCGATCTTTTGAATAGTTTTCTGCCTCTTTTCCAGTCTTTTATCATTGTGCTAACCCTGCAGGTTCCCTCCAAGCGAACAAGTAATTTTTCTCAAGTGTTTTGGATAGATTTAGCACGCTGTCCAAGACATATCAGAGGCTGTTATTAAGGTTTTATACGCTGAAATCAGACTTAAAGACAGCAGCAAGGCACTTCATTGTGCCAAGGTACTCCTCCTGAGGCTAGCAAGCACTAGCCCAAACGGAGAGGGGTTTGGTCAGTGACAATTTGGGGCCCTTCTCCTTTAATTAGCTAAGTTTTTACCGTTGTTTTAACACATATATCAGCTCAGATTGGAGGGTAAAAAATTGTGCTAACATGTGGTAAATCTTGTTTTCCACTGTTCATAATTTTGCAATTTTAAAACTTGCTAAACAATAGTCTGTGCGTGGTGGTAATAAGTTACAAGCATTTCAATTTCTTTGACCACGTTCAATTATGTCATTAATTTATGAAATGTCAATGTATATTTCTTTTAAAGTAAGATTTAGAATAAGTACAATTTATGGAGACCAAATATGTCCTTGTACCTTATTTTTATATACACATACATAACATACATTTGTACACACGCATTAATCAACCTCATAGTTTTATATACTGGCACATTGTGGTCATGACTTGCACTCCATTTGAAGGTCCAACCTACTCAATTGCTTCCTATAATCACATGTACAATTCTTGGATGTTCATCTTGCAGTGGTCAAAGTCAACAACTCTAAAAAGATGTGCACCTAATGGTAACATTGCAATAAAGCTCACCAGCAACCCATTTGTTGCATTTGTCTAACCATCTTGCATGACAGACTCACCTATTTACCAGAAATGTGATGTTGAGGGAGTATTTCTGGGTGAAACCCATCAAAAACAATGTTTCTAGCACTCATTTACGATTTCTTGACGAGTAACTAGTGTCACAAGAGACCACCTGTATTTCTCTAGAAGCGTGGTCATTTCATCAAGAAATGGTCTGTACTTATCGAAAAACACACACACAAATGACAATTTTTTAAATAAAAGGCAATAAAAAAATACTACAAACTATATAAACTAAAATCCCTAACCATAAATACACTATATAAAGCCACTAAGACATCATTTCTCTCACGCAATTTGCATCACTACAGAAGTTTGAGAGCCACTAAGAGAGAGTGTGCAATTCGCCATTGTGTGACTGTGACTCTGTCACTGTATCACTTGTGACTTTTATTAGTGAGAAACAGCATTGAACTCTTGGAGAGCCAGACATCGGGAAGTTAGAAATGGACTCTAGAGGAGAGCTTGAATACTCAAGCTTGAGCAGAACATCAAACAAGATTTTGGACTTCTCACTACAAGTCTGCACCACATTTCTGCAAGTCCAAATTTGGTTTCAATTTCATGTGTTTACTTTCAATTTTTAATTCAAATTTTTTTCAGCATTCAATATTTGTATGTTAATATATTTTCATATACATATCTTCTTCTTTCTTATGATTTATGCAACATTCTTTCTTTCAATGAATCATTTCAAAACCTGTAAATAGATAGATAGAGCCAATCAACATCAATGTTCAATCCTAAAACTATCTCAATTCCCTTTCAATTTCAAACATCAGGTGCCCAATTTTTAGGACATAAAACTTTGAATGATATTATCGCCATATGGAAACTGTGGACATTGAATCCAATGACAAAAGAAATGGTAGGATATCAACAGATTTGCAACATTTTTAAAATTATTTGTTTATTTTTGCATATATATTAAAAAGACCTTAAAAACCCTAAAAGCGTTACTTGTACAAAACCTGAAAATTTTTGTTTCTCAATCTATTCCCATTTTGTATTTCATTTCATGTTTCTTATCTACATAACATCGTGTCAGAGATGCCAAAAAATGCCCCAATCAGAGGAAATCGGTTCCAATATCTTCTCCAAAAGATCCTGCTCCCTGCAATAATGTTGTCTGAAGTTCCTCACAAGAAGGGCCCTTGTAGGGCTAGGGTGCTTCATAAATAACTCGCATTGGTCATGCCAATGGGGAGAGTGAGTCACAGAAGACCATTATTGCAAAACTCGACATCAGGGAAAAATCAGTCGAGCTCATCAACTCAAGAAATCAACAAATCAGCCAAAAAATGGTAAAACTCTACAAGTATAGACTCTAATCCTGAAAAACTCAGAAAACTCTGCACCTTGAAAAACTTTAACAAAATCAAAAAAATAGAGAGAAATTAGAGATTTTTGAACCACTATATACGATGGCAAGCCACAACCATGAAGAAACCTAGCAAGTTTATTATTTGTCTCTTACCTAGCAACCTTTTTCCATTGTTAAAAACCTTTACCCAACAGCCATTCTTTTGTCTCGCACTGGGTTCTTCAACAATTATGAACAAATTTGACAGGGTCTTTCCCGTCATTTGACAAGAAGTCTCTCTGATAGCCATCTCGTATTGTAAATTGTCTTGCATTTTTATAATTCTCCACAATGTTTAATTTGCAGGGCATGTATCCACTCCTGGTTCTTTGCTATGATGAGTTGTCCTTTTACCCTCTAATGTGAACAACTATAAACATTCCTACATATTTTGCATTTAAATTCATAATATGCTCCTCTTCCATTTTATTTTTTAACGAATCTTTCTAAATACTTCCATAAACAAGAATCTACAGGAAAATCTACACTGCCAACATGTCCAAAATTTCCATCATGTCATCCACTTCGACCTCCATTTACGACATGCTCAAAGCACATTCCTCAATGGGAACAAACAGCAAATGAAGAATTGCTCTAAGGAGTCTAAAAGCTTGAAAGTCTCAGAACAAAAAAATGCCTATAACTGCAAAAACAAAAAAATGCCAAAGCACAAAGTTAATTTGTGTGTATTTAGCAGGGGAAATTTTCAGGATCCATACTTCCCTTTTAAATGTAGAAATCTTCATGAATCTTACTAGTTCTTAAAATTGCAACTATGTCTAGCAATAATTTTGTTAAAATTCTAATTTCTAAGGATTTTATCTAATTTCTAGAAAATTTTGACTGTTTTTCAAGTCAAATAATTTTATCCTGTAGAAATTTGGGCAAATATTCAGTTTGAATTGGCAAAACATTTACAGAAAAGAAAATGGAAAAATTAGCCAAATGGCAAAATGCAGCCCCTAAAACTTTCCTTGGTATTTACAACATGTCAAATTTACTTTGTCTTCCATGTTAAAGTTTGTATTTTTAAATATATAACTTTATAAGGTATTTTGTTAACATTATTGTTCACCATTCCATTGCTCAGGTTTTCCGCCTTTAAAGTCACATGATATTATTCGACCAATTTTTAAATCAACTAATAATTCTAATCCAAATAATTACAATACTATTATGATTTGGCATACTTTTACCAAACTTTATGCTACAGTCATGAACATGTGGCTCTCTAAGCATTTGGGGAGAAGATAAGTTAGAGCCAAAGGCCGAGCAGATTTTAGAAGAAGACTACCACACTACTAATCACATCCTTATGCTTCAAGCTATCATTGAAGCGGTTGGGTAAAGATCTCTAAGGTCTTCTATTGTTTTATGGACTTCAAGAAGGCCATTGACTCTTTGTCGAGATGCCCATTGTTTCAAAGATTGTGTGATTATGGCATCCCAAGTCTCTCATTATTTCTATCATGAGACTCTATGACACTATTGTGGGTTGGTTGAATACAGCCCAAGGACTCTCTAACTTCATCAAGAGTACCGATGGGGTTAATCAAGGATGTCCCCTCTTCCTGACTTTATTTGGGATTTACATTGACGATCTTGAAAAAACACGCATGTGAATGACAATTGCACCTTACACCACATCTTGATTGCATTACACTTATTTTTGAATGGTGTGGTCCTCTTAGCATCCTCCGCCAAGGGTCTACAAAGCCAACAACATGATTCCTTACTAGTTTCAGGATTGCGGGCAGCATGGAGTGAATCTTATCGCTTAACTAAGGTTATGATTTTCGACACCTCTAAAAGCACTCTCCAATTTCCATTTCTTCAAAGGGGGGCGATGGATATTACTACAACATATACTTACATGGGGGGTCCAATTCTCTAGTCTTAGTTTTAGCTTGAGCCATGCATCCAACCACAACTCAGTAATGGATATGTGTCCCTTTCATACTTGAGCACCAATGTTTCCTTATGCACTATCAAGACTTACCCTTAAAGACCAATCTCTTTCACAGGACTGTCAAACCTATTATTTACTACGGTTCAAAAGTTTAGCAACCCATTCTAAAACACATCGATTGGGCACAACTGGAGAGAGACCAATCCATCATGTTCCAACATATAATCCATTCAAAACGAATGGTTCCTCGTTCCATTATCTAAGCCAAGTTTGATGTCCACACCTTCCAACTTGAGACCATAATTAGGCTTCACTCCTTTCAATACAAGATCCATATTTTGGGTGATTCAACCGCAAGACGAAAGAGGTATCTATATTTGAATTTTGGCCCTTTAAATCATGGACACAAAGAGCAATAGGTTGGTGACACAATGCCCCCCTTCTCACTCTGTCAAGAAACCATCCACATCTGTCACAAGATCACTAAGACACCCATTCTAACACTCGACTCTGACATGCGGTCATCACCCAATCCAGGTCAAGCAATCAAGTGTCCATCACTAACTTCCTCTCAAATTGACCTCATATGTTAGTAGAGCTCCAACAAGTAACACTCGACATCCCCTCAGGATTATTCTAAACTAGTCCACTCAATCCCTACCATTCCCCAAGGACATTCTCCTAGTCTATATTGGTACCTTCATTACGGTTGACAACGAGGATGCTAGCTCCTCTTTTGCTTCTAGTGCAAAGTAGAGATTTCTCTTATTGAATAGAGTGGTAGTTATTTGTATTACATTTCTAAGGTTTACCTCTTACATTTTACAGACAATTCCCATCTAATGGGAAACATCTAGTGACATGAATTACTTTCCATTAACTAGTAAAATGTCTAGAAAGTGAACATGTGGATCAAATAAGAATTCTACCAAGATTTATTGTTTCACAATTTTAAGGAAAATTCGAACCAACCGTGTTGTCCTTGAGATGTAAATTCAACTACCATCTCTTTATTTGTCATTAAATTGCATTCCACCCATTAATAGTCGATGTAATACTACTCCCACACATTCACACTAAGAAAACAAAATGCATTCCTTGAAGTGGTGTCTAGCTTAACACCAAAGATGTGATGAGTCCACCCACTCCACTTCTAAAAAGAAAGGTCAAAACAAACATATCCACATTCCTAAGAATATACACATTCTTAATTCACTAGTTGGAAAAATCTCACTATTAGTTGTCACCTCCCAATCCTGCACTCAAAGATATTCAAGTCCTTGAATGAAGTGCAACCCTAGAAGCACTTAGCAAGGTTTCCCACTGTCACCACAACAACTCTTCCTTTCACTTTAGGCCAGTTATTTTCCAACACAAGGGGGAAATCCTAGGAAAGAATGTTTAAGATGTTCTTTAAAAATAAGGGATGGTGAACCACCTACCAAGACTATTGTCTATCCAGTTGGGAAATGCAATCAAGATCAAAGAGAAAGAGGGCTTGAAAATGATGGATAAGACATAATTAAGCCATTCACTCATGTGCCATAATTAGCCCAAAACAAATTTTCAGATTATGCAAGAATAAGTGAAAGCCCTTATACAAGATGCACCATCAAAACCATAAAATTATAGCTAAGAATAACATGTAACCATTGAACAAAGAAAGAACAGCCATAATATGAAACACAATATGAAGTAGACAAAGTAGGACAGCCTTCCTATTGAACGAACAACCAACAATACATCATTCTTCAAATCTGATTTCACTGCAAGATCAAGAGAGCCATAACATATCACACGTAATCTTTCTCCTAAGCTAGGACAACCCTCAAAAATAGAGCGAACAACCCTGACCAAAAAATTATTGCAATAAATATCCTTCAATAACTCATGGTTATGTCAAGGATGAGGGAGGGTTTAGAACCTCTAACCTAAACTCTTAGCATGTGACAAACTTGCCCTTCTCCATATATTATTTCTGCAGCAAAAAACCATGGCAATCCTTGCCAAAACCCTAATCATCTATGAAAAGAAAGGGAGATGGAAAAACCTCACATTGAACTTGTCCTGTGACTTCTTCCTCCTAAAGATATTCAACTAAGCTTAAAGGGGAATTCCCACACTTTCAACCATGCCTGTAGCAAATGAAATTCTCCTCTATTTATGGGCTTCCATTGTCCTAAATCAAGATATGGTCCCTTTCACGATTTAGAGAGGCAAAATGATATTTTAGTCCGTGAAAAGTGTCCTCCCACCTAGGGCTTTCTTAGGTACTTTAGGCGCTCTTTAACTCCATTTTAGGGTTTAGGGAAGGAAAATGATATTTTATTCCATGAAAAGTGTCATCCCACCTAGGGCACACCTACCTAGGGATTTCTTAGGTGCTTTAGGCCCTCTTTAACTCACTTTTAGGGTTTAGAGAGGGAAAATGATATTTATTCCATAAAAAGTGTCCTCCCACCTAGGGANTTAATTTATTTTTGATAAAAAAAATGTAAAAACTAGGTCCTCGGGATTTTTGATAGGGGTATTTGTACTCAAAATAAATGGAATGAGACCCCCTACACCCTTGAACCAAGTTTCAGCTCAATTGGATAAGATTTGCTAGGTCATTGTCCGTAAGGATTCCAAGTCAGTCAAAAATCAACAAATATTTGGCTAAATTAAAAAAGCCAAAAATTGTAAAATGAGCAAAAAGGTTTGAGAAAGAGTGGAAAAGGTTTCCCAACCTTTTTCCTAAGTTGGAAAAGTAATTTTCCACTTAAAAGACCCTCCCTAGGATCTACTTACCTCTTGCATAGTCTTGTAGCTTTGTTCACATTGTTTGCAGGTTGCTTAAGGGGTTGAGGAGGAGCAACTTCAGATCTGGAAGTTGTTCATTTAACCATATCTTCTTTCCTTCACAGTTTTGGTTTTGGTTTTTCTGTGTAATTTCTGAATACATGGGTAGTTTTATAAGCTGAAATGGATCAAAAGCAACTACAAATACTGCAGAAATTTTCTGCAGGGTTTTTTGTTGTTTTTCTGCAGTTTTCCAGCAAGTTTTACTTGCTGGTTTTGGCAGGTCTGTGACAAAAAACAAGGAGGAACTGGGCCTCAAAACATCTACTACAGCCTCCTAAGTTGGAGTACCTATACCCCAACACTTTCTCTCTTCTATCATCTTTGTAAGCAAGCCCCCAAAGAATAACCAAGGGCTTGCACTTCTCCTAAAAACCAATTTTCTGCAATTTAATTCTTTAGTTGTGCCTACATCTTGGAGTGAGTTTGGCCCGGCCAACCCCAAAACCGTAAGGCTAGGATAGCTATTTATTTTCTGCAAATTTTCATTATTTTGCTTGCCCCACTTGTCATTAGGACAAGGTTGAGAGGCTAGGTTTGTTTTCAGCATTTTCTTTCAAGTTCATTCAACCCAATTTGGCACAACAAAGGAAGGCTTGCCTCCACCTTGTGTCATTGTTTGTGGTTTGTTTAATTTAATTTTATTTACAAGCTTTTCATTTACAATTGTTTGCCTACACCTTGGAGTGTGATTGGATTTGCCAACCCCCAAAATCGTAAGGCTAGTATATGGTTTTACTTCTTCATATGCTTAATGGTTAAAATGATCTAGAAGTAGAAGTAACCACTTAATACTAGTTTAGGCCCATGGAGGCATAATAAACTTATGGTGTTCTTTTAGTCTTTCCTTTCCATTTGCAAGCTCAATTTGTTTCAAGTACTTTGCTTTCAATTCCATTTCTTTACAAGTACTTTCCTTCTTGAAATCTCATGGGCATGGTATAATTTCATGGTTTAAGGCAAACGTAATATTTCATTTCTGCAAGTTAAATGCTTAAGTACTATATGCTATTTCAAGTTACATGCTTTTGTTGAGTACTTCCTTTTACTTGCAAGCAATTTCCTTTTAGCATTCAAGCACTTGACACTTTGGCAAGCACATCTTGCTTAACACGAACTAACTTAATCTACCTTAGTCTCATAGGGCTTAAAATTAACTAGACTTAATAGGTCACTCACTACTGACCCAACTTTGCCATCTAAACGAGAACTGTAAGGAAGCAACGGAAGGTGCTAGATCGGGGACGATCTCACAACGCTTGGCGTCCTTTCCGGGAGTACTTCTTTTCTTGGGTTGACCCGTGGAGCTAGGATGGGGCCTTGTTTGCCTCACTTCTTGAGCACCCAACAACTATTTGGTACAAGCGTGGGGAGTTTTGAAGTTGTCACTTAGCTTAGGATTCACACTTTAACTAAGCAACTTAATAATCCTAACACAGCCACTTTAACCTTGGGACATTTACATTGGCTTATATTTTGTGGTTAGCACTTAAGTAATCTTGCAAGCACTCTACTTTCCATTTATTTTCATGCAAGTTTATTTCGGTTTTGTGGATGATTAACTAAGTGATTTTTAGTTGCGCCCTTGCCCTTGGAGGCTTTATTTTGAGCATTTCAATGTCAGTTTTAAGTTGTGTTGAATCATTGAATTAACCCCTTGAAGTTGTGCATCCCTTGGAGGCAACTTCATTGTTGGGTTTGTGGTATCTGTGTTTTCCATTGAAGCAGCCACTTAGAGTTGCGCATCCTTTCGAGACACTCTATGGTTGGGTATGCTGGCTTGATGTGTTGGTGCAATCTTTCCATTTGAAGCAATCTTTATTTCCTGCACAATCAAGTAATTGAGTTAGTGCTTGTCTCTTTGTCCATCTTTGTATCATTCATATATCTTGTATTTAGTTGTATCTCTTAGATATTCTTTAGTTGCAACTTTATATTTAGTTCTTCTATCTTTGCATCTAATCTTGTAATATTTGTATCTAGTTCTAATTGTAATCTTTGTGAAGTAGTTTCTTTGTGGTCTTGTGTAACTCTTGTAAAATCTATCTCCCTCAAACTTTAGTTGACCCCTTGCCCAACCTTAGGCACTAGTCTTAGTTGTCTTAGGAAAGGGCTTGCCTTTGCACTGAATAGTTGCACTTTGCATTGTTTGCCTCTCATATAGGCTAGATATCCCCCAAACCTTTAACTAATTAAAACCAACTCCTAGAAATTAACTTCTTAACTTCACATAGTAACTAGGGTCTACCCCCCTTGGCTTCCCTAGGAGTAAGCCTAGACGGAAGAGGTTCAAGTCGAGGTGACAGTGGGCTTTGAACCTAGGCATTGTGCCTCCAAGGACACACTAAGTGAGTTGGACTTCGCTCACGTTTGCAAGTGTGTATAAGGACGGCAACATGACCTATTGAGGCCTTCCCATATGCCTCAGACATCAAAAAAATAGAATAAACTAAAATCAGCAAATTTTCACCAGTCATGGGAGCAATCCCTGAAGCACCTAATAGTGGTCCATACAGTACCTAGAGCACATTAATTGAAAGGATAATATTCTAGAAGAAAAATGCACTAACCTTGCCTTGAACCTTGAAAATACAAGAATTATCATAATTAACTCATATATAAAAATATTGTTTTTAGTGAACATAAAACAAAAATATACAATAGTTTGCCACTAACAAGATAACACTATCAAAATTGAGTGCAAACAAGAAACTATTACTCAAATTAAAAAACAATTTAGCATATGGCAGCAACAAAACCAATAACAAGCTTTAACTGACTAGCCATAAAAAACTTTAACCAACAAAACATGTGGTAGCAATGAAACCTGTTATCACGAAATCTATGTTAAATTTGGCAGCATCGACAGTCATTCTCCAATGAGAGGTCATATGGGCCACCCTGAAGCTAGCCAGGGAGATTTGGAGAATCAAACGGTCTTGTGAGGTATTGACAAAAGCCAGAGGGAACGGACAAACTCTATGAGTCAAACCAAAAGTCCTAGCGAACGGGATGCTATATGAACTTGGGAGTCAAGCCAAGGGAAAGGTAGACGCCTTGTAAGTCTAAGACAAAAGTCAAGATGTAAGTCTAAGACAAAAGTCAAGATGTCAGTCTAATGCAAAATTCAGCGGGAACGTACAACCTCTGTGAGCATAGACAGTCTAATGCAAAAGTCAGAGGGAACGTACAACCTCTGTGAGCATAGACAAACTAGTGCAAAAGTCAAGGGGAACATACAACCTCTGTGAGCCTAGTCAAGCCTTGTGAGCCATGAGAAAAGTCAAGGCATCTAGCAAAAGTTAGGTTGAACATAAAATTCCTATGAGCTAGAAACAAACAATCTTCGTGATATTGCAAATGATGTAAATGTATTGATCTAGTGTGTTGGCACGTCTAACACCATCCACCATGAAAAAATTTGAATTGCCATGTAAAGAGTCGAGTTGTAAAAGTCAAAATTGCATGTCTAGGTCAAAGTCAAAGTTGTCAAGTTTGTTGCCTGTCGCATGTTGCATGCATGATGTCGAGTTGCATGCATGACAAGTTGCATGAATGTCATATGCATGCTGAGGAGTTCGCATGCATAGTCAAGGTCGAGTCACTTGTTGAGTTGGCATAACATGCAGTGCCATGTCAAGGGCGAGTTGTAACTGAACTGTGAAGTCAAGTTCTAAATTCGAACTCAAGTGTAAAGCTGAGTTATGACAAGCATGTATTCTAGCTTCTATTTCGAGCCCTCTCTTGCTCCTTTAAAGACAGCAGTCAACCCTCACTATCTACACATCGTATTGCAGCGTGTGAGTAAGGAGTGAATGACTACGTTGCAGTCTAAGGGTGCCAGCATATCAGTCCAACAAAGGGTTTGTACATCAGTCCAACAGAGAGCCTGTATATCAGTCCAGAAAAGAGGCTTATAACAGTCCATATAGGCAGCGAATATCAGTACACAGGAGGCTACTATAACAGCCCACAACAGGGCACAGTATCAGTCCATTTTAGGGCTATGTATCAGTCCAATAACAGGCAGCAGTATCAGTCCATTAAAGGGAAAAATATCAGTCCAAGAAGGCAGTGAGTTACACCTTCAATGCTGGTCTATAACAGAGTTTATAACAGCAAGGTTTCTCAGTAATCTACAGTCAGGTTACAGTCATTGGCAAGCTCTTTAAGAGCAAAGTAGTCATGGTGGATATTTTGTAAGTGATCATACTTTATTAATGCAACAAAAGGAGATTGTTTGATGGGGGTTTTCTCCCTGTATAGGGTTTCCCCAAGGTACATGTGTCGTGATCTTACATGTTGGTAAATTCTTGTGATTATTATTGTTCTGGTTTATGAATTATGTTAAGCTGAGTTCAAAGTACAGTCAGAATTTAAAGTACTTACAGTATTAAATCAAGCTCAAAATTTAACATGGTATCAGAGCTTAGGGTGTGATAAGCTTGTTGAAGTGCAGCAGCAGGTACACACAGAGATCCAAGCGAGCTTGATAAATTTTCCA
>JZKD02S1827993.1:50448-64210 GCA_000966675.3 Picea glauca | reverse complement strand
GCAACAGGTTGAACAGAAGGGGGTTTTGATGATTCCCCGAGGGTTTCATGGAGTGGTTCAATACCAGGAAAGTCAGGGTTATCCCGCAGACAAGGAGGTAAGTTCCTGACGAAATTGTGAGGAGGTTTGCCACACAATCCCTCGGAGTAAGGATATTCTTCGGCGAGAAATCATTCAATGTCTGAATCAGAGTCCTCGCTAACCACGATAGGCTCTGATTTGGCATGAGGCTTAGATTTATTCTTTTCCATGCGATAGATCAATCTTGCATTTTTCTTGCCTCGAGTATTAACACTAGTCTTTGCTCTAGTCTTTTGGGTTGTAGGTTTAGCAACTTCGGTCTGTTTTGGCATGGCATTAGGCAAACTCGAAGGTGACTCGGGCTGAGGTCTAGGTAATAAAACATTATAAGGCATAGGGGTAGGTTTTCTCTCGGTCACCATGGGCTTATCTACCTGTGGAGGGTTAGACTCTCCAAAACCATTACGGCTGAGAAAATCATGCCAAGAATCACAAAGTAACCCCAATTCGTAAACCAAAACCATTTTGATCAACCCAACATGGAAGAGGCTAGTGTCAGCCTGGCTACGCTTGTATCATTTAGCCATTTTGAACAAACTTTGGTGCAGATAGTGAGGCATACTTAGTTCAAAACCCATGAAATCCATTAATAAGCGTAGGTGGAATAAGAAAATAAACCCATACCTGCCTTCACAAGTAACGAAATGCTTGATAATCATCAAGAGATCATACTAGCGGGGTTTCAACATATTTGCAGGCAACCCTCTGTCGCATGAGTCCACTGTGCGAGATTGGAACAGTAATGTCCATGAGACATCATCTACCTTGCAGCTTTTCGACCATTTTTGTCCCTTGACAGGTAGGCTGGTTGCCTGGCTAAGCCTTTGTTCAGTAATTTCAAGTTGGACATCTCCAACTTTGGCTCGGCAGCCATCGAACGATAACAGAAATTGTCGAGCCACAGTGAAGTCATAGCCATCAAACTTCCTTATGAAAGTGAGCCACCCGTGTTGTTCCAGGTCGCTACATGCACTACTAAATGTCAACAGTGCTTGGCACCCGTTGGGCTCAGCTCTTACGACAGGAGCCATGACCTCTGTTCATGGTAGGGTTCAAACTGAATGAAACAATGCATAGAGTCGAAAAACGATAGGGTTTAACAGCTTCAAAGCTCGAAGAGACCGGAATTAACTGCATGCGTGTGAAGGTGGTGGGATTACCAACACCACGCATTGTATTAATGACTTAGTACAGTGTTATTAAAATCATAATTGTTTATACCATGCGTACCGGCCAGCAAATAGGTGTATAATCATATTAACGTGCCATTCACCCGAAACACAACCAACACCATACATTATACTCATGCCAAGTGTACAGTTCAATCCAACACCATCGTGTCAATCAATCGTTTTACACCAAGGTTAAATTTAATCGATGCCAATACATAGTTTGAAACTATGAAACATTCAATGTAATATCAATTTACCAAACAATATACCAAGCATCGATTTAAAATTAAAATCCAATATGATTAATCCATGCGCCTTCAAACCATTGCTTTTCTTAAATTAAATTTATAAACTTATCAATGTATTCGTTGCACATTCAAATGTTTGCATTCCAAAGTTTTTAGAACATTACGATCCAAAAATTTCTCATATAATAACTGAGTGAAAAACCCATAGCAATAAGAATCAAAGCGATAAGACCAAATCCATCATAACTTTTATAAGATCAGAATAAAACCAATAAATTTTCATGCTCAAAGGCTTAGCAATCAAACATATCCAAATGTGCAATCAAGGTAAGAGTATGCTCAAGGACATAAGTTTGAGAAAATCTTTAGCAGTCATGTGCTAAACCACTGGTCAAGTGTCTTTTGGAGAAATCGATAAAAGACGACTACAGTCCAAACGATGAAAGAGGTATTTTCACACTTACAGTTGTGAAAATCAAATCGAGACCAAATTGAAATTGTTGCAAAAATGAAACAAATGTCTAGAAGCACAATGCGACGATGGTTTGTCATTAACGAGACAAGGGGTGTAGGCAGCATTTTTTAAGAGAAATTAAAAAAATGATTGGCTGCCAACACCCCCCTAATCTGAAAGGGTGTTTATGAGTCCAAGCATCATTCTGAACTTTTCAATTTTTTCTCTTCCAAGCGCTTTGGTGAACATGTCCACAATTTTCTCATTTGTTGAACAATGTCTTAAGTTAATAGTTTTGGCCTCTATATGATGTCAAATCAGGTGATACTTTATGTTGATGTGCTTAGCTTGATCATGAATATGAGATTCTTGGCCAACTTGATTGCAGAAGTATTGTCAACTAGAAGAGGAGTAGAATTCACATGTTTCTCCTTCAAATCTTCAAGTATTTTCCTAAGTCACACAATCTCTTTCGTCGCTTCTGTGGTTGCCACATATTCTGCCTCTGTTGTGGAATCTACTAGAATTGACTATTTGTGTGATATCCAGGAGACATATGTTGATCCAAGACTCATGAGATAGCCTAAAGTTGACACTCTGTTTTCTTTATCCCCAACAAATTCTGAACCAGAATGTCCGATCAGGTTGAAGTCATTCACCTTAGAGTACCTAAGTCCAAAATCTTGTGTTCCCTTCAATTATTTTAGAACTCTTTTTGTAGTAGACCAATGTCCTTCACAAGGATTTTGCATGGACC
This sequence comes from Picea glauca, assembly GCA_000966675.3. Lineage (NCBI taxonomy): Eukaryota > Viridiplantae > Streptophyta > Pinopsida > Pinales > Pinaceae > Picea > Picea glauca. Next base: position 61,498 of record JZKD02S1827993.1, on the reverse strand, counting down.
TGGAATGAATCCCAACAAAAAATGAAATGCTTAGGTTGGTGGTAGTAAGATAGATAAGACTTCCCACCAATTGTATGTACTTGGTTGCATCCTCAAATTCATTCCCTTCTTTTGATGTGAGTTTCAAATTATGTTCCATTGGATTAGAAATAGGATTAAACTCGGCCATGCCAAAAATTTTCAATAGTTCTCTAATGTAATTCTTCTGGGAAATGAATATGTACGTTGAATTTTGAATCACTTCAATGCCCAAATAGTAATGAAGATGTCCCAAATCTGTCATCTCGAAGCCTTTATTCAACTCTTTCTTTATGGATGCAATGTAGCTTTCAATGTTCCCTATTATCACTAGATCATCTACATATACTAAAAGATATGCAAAAAAAATTCCAGTTTTCTTGACAAACAAAGTTGCTTCATCAAGATTGAAATGCTTGAAATTCAATTTCAGAAGATGCTCAATTAAAATTTCATACCATGTTCGTGGTGTATGTTGCAAGAAATATAAGGATTTGATGAGATTTCATACCCTATGTTCTCGTCTCTTCACAAAAAAGACTTGTGTTTGATACATGTAAACATTCTATTTCAAGTATCCATTCAAGAAAGAAGTCTTCACATCCATGTGATGAATTTTCCATCCATTCTATGCTGCCATGGAAAAGAGAGTATGAACGGTAGCCCATTTTCTTGTGGGGGGAAAAGTCTCGTCATAATCAACACCTTCTTTCTATGTAAATCCTTTTTCCACAAGGCTTGGTTTGTTCTTTTCAAGTGAGCCATCCAATATGTACTTTTTCTTGAATATCCACTTGCATTCGATTGGTTTGGTTACAAATGGAGAATCCACCAACTTTCATGTCCCATTCTTGATGAGAGCATTGTATTCCTTCTACATGGATTATTTCCATTCATCATGAGAAGTGGATTCTTCAAAGGAAGTCGGTTAAAGGTTAGTAGATAAATTCAACTCACAATCATATGAAATATCCATGTCATCTACATCACTTGAGTTTGAATTACCTCCATCTTATCTTGAGGAAATTTTGGTTCCTATCTTTCCAACCTCATTGAGATGAACACTTAAAAATGTTTTTGTGAGCTAATTTGGTGGACCTTTCTGAGATAGTTGAGGTTGCTCAATTGATTGAGATGGTGTTCAGTTCTCATCAAGCCTTAGCTTTTCAATTCTCTTAATCACATCATCCAAATGAATTTATGGTTCTGATGAAATGGTGGGAACCTTTTCATGTGGTGAAGATGGTGCTTCAAAAGGAGATTCTAGAGATTGATCCAAGATAGGGATCCCCCCTTCAAAATGTGGAATCTCATCATCAAATTCATGATATGTCTTTACATGAGTGAAACTATCTAGATGCTCAATATTCCTCTCAATAGTTTCGTATTTCTTAGAGGATTCAAGAAAGATTACATCTCTGGAAAAGATGAATTTCTTGTTTGTCTCATCGTAAATACGATATCCCTTGGTCGTATTTGAGTACCCCAAGAATATGCACTTCTGACTCCTTGCATCAAGCTTTCTTATTTTCTCCTTAGGAATTAAGGCACATTAGGTGGAACCAAATACCCTGAGATGCCTCACCAAAGGAATGTGGCCATACCACATTTCATATGGAGTCTTGTTTTTAAGAGAATGAGATGGACACCTTTTTTATACATAAATTTCACATAGAACTGCATCATCCCAAAACATCAATTTAACATTCTTGAAAAACATCATGGAATGAACCATATTTAGGAGTGTCTTGTTCATTTGTTCAACCACACCATTTTGTTGGGGATTGTATGGAACTATGGTTTGATGTTTGATCCCATGTTGGCGAAGGTAGCTTTCAAATTCATTATATGTATATTCTCTTCCATTATTAGTGAAAAGAGAGCCAATACAAAACCGAGCTTCATTTTGAATCCATACATGGAAATTTTAAAAAGTTTCAAAAGCTTGTGATTTATCTTTCAACAAGTACACCCAACACATCCTAGTGTAATAATCAATAAAACTCATGACATATTTGTTTCCAATTGCAGAAGGAACATGCATAGGGCCATGCAATTCAAAATGAATCAGTTCAAGTTTTCTGCATGCTCTGGTAATAGAATCATGAAATGGATTTTTTTTATACTTTCCAAGGATACAAGCATCATATTGCTTCAATTTCCTAGGAATAGTAGGAAAACCAGAAACACCATTCTTTCTCAGAAAAATAGAGACTGTCATAATTAATATGGCCAAATATAGCATGTCATAAAAGACTAGATGGCATTATACCTGCATGATCGTGATGAGAGAGGTATGCAACATTTTTTGTATGGGTAGATGTCCCTTTCAGCTTCAACAATATTCCATCTTCCATTCTGATCATGACAACCATGATGTCAGAATCCTTATTTCAACTTTGCCAATGAACATATGAACAAAGTGTCCTTGCTATGTGATGTGCACAAGGGACAACGAGTTCCTTTGCAGCTCAGGGAGATAGAGTACATTATGCAGAAGAAAAATCTGGGAGTCTTGACAATTTAAGCATGATGGTGCCCATTCCTGAATGTTTGAGACTTGATCTATCTACAAAATACACCATGTCATCTACATTTTCATCAAAGTCTTTGAAGAAGTTTCTTTGGAATGTCATGTGGGAGATTGCACCTGTGTCAAGAAGGCATGCATCTCTCCAAGAAGCAAATGAAGTGTTAAATAAATCTTTGATAATTCCTATATTGCAATGGGAAATAATGTAATGAGCAGGTGCTTTACCTTTCAGTGGTTTTGAAGTTTTATCTGTGTGTTCTTTGATCTTCTCCCATGGGAATCTGCAGTGAGTTGCTTCAAGTGACCCATTCCTTTAGCAACAAGTACAGTGGAGATCACATCTTTAACAAATATTATACCAAACCCCACTTCCCTTGAGCTTCTTCTTTTCGTGTCCCTTCATTTCTTACTTGACAGAGAAATCTTGGTTGTTACAAGCAACTATCTTTATATCCCTATCTTCGATCTCGATATTTGTTGGTATGATGGTTGATTACACTGCCATAGAATTCAAATATGCACACTTTGAAGGTTTTTTTTTTTAACTTTATGCAAATACAATCAACCATTTTGCAAACAACAATGAACAACTAGAAAAAATTTAGGAAGAGAAGAGCATGGATCAAAATATTAAAAATCATATAATAAAGAAATTAAAAAGCAAAGTCTTTTACAACAAAACCTCGAGAGTTTAATTGAATTCCGTTAAGATCATAGGTTCGAAAGGAAAACCCTCTATCAAACTCTAACTTTGTAATAGTAAGCCATGCAAAGAAGGAGGTAGACATAGCAAGACCCACATAGCCCCATCTAAAACCTGGACTTCTTTGATATGAAGATATTTAAGGGAGTATCAAGCCAAAAAAAACCTTCAGGTGTATTTTTACATCCCTTTGATCACAAGAAGTGGAAAGCGCAAAAAATCTAACATGAATTATTTCTAATGTTAATTTACATATTTATGTGCAATCAATTGATAATAGAGTGTTCGTGTTGATTAGAAGTAAAATGTCTAGAAATCAATGTTACTTTATTGCAGGAATTACAAGACGACCTTGTCGTTTATTGAAGCACGCAATATCCTAAAAAGGAAAACATGCAAATATCTGATTGGATACGTTTTTGAGCAAAATACTCAATAAACCAACAAATATATATTGCATCATGATGGATGGATGAAAGGAAATTAGAATATACTAGAGGCGACAGAAGAAATGTAAGAATCCATCAAATAAAATCAATCCATTGTAATTTTAGTAAAGCAATCCATTGTAATTTTAGTAAAGCACCGAAACTAGCTAAACATGAAATAAACTTTTGAAACCAGGTAAAACGGAGGAATTAGGAAAAAACAAATAGACTTTAACAAGAGACAGACCGTCATGACAACCAACTACACTACCACATCACTTACCAATCCTTTGGAAGCATTGAGCATTGATTTTGTGGTAGAGTACAACTCCATCCTGAAAACATATTTCATAAGTTTGTGTGACATATATGAAATATATTGGGTGGGTAACAATTGATATATGAGAGGGAAACATGTGCTTGATTTCCCAAATTCAATTTCATCATTCAACACAAATATAATATAATATAATACATGGTTTTAAATTCAATTCTACACACCCATTTATTTTTCTTTCACTCATTACTAAAAAAATGGTTTTGGTATAAATAAATAAATTGGAAAATGTCATTTCAATGGTTAAATGCCTCAACATTTCACACAATGAAGTTATAAATAAATATTTCTATTGTTAATAGGTACTTCAAAAAAAATTGGGAAATGTCATCTAAATAACTCCATTGTGAAATGTTGAGGCAATTTAACCATTCCAGTTGGCTTTATGCTTCTATGGTCTCCAACATCCAATAGCTCTCTCCTCTAATATCTTCTAATAATCTTGGGCTTTCAACATTTAGCTTTCCTAGCTCTTCACATGAATTTATGATCATAAATTTAAGGTGTGTAAGGTTTGAAAGATTTGTTGATCATTTTTTATTTGGACCAAAGTTCCAAGATCACTTTCATAGTGTTGATGGGAAGCTTTGAACTTGTGTCAATTGAAAGTTCCATGAAAGATCAATAATTTCAAGACTGAGGAAAACATGTTAAAAATGAATATTTGAGATATGAATGTGTTGTTCAAAGTGAATTCTCTTAAAACATCCATGGGATCATGATGAACATTCCCTTAATCTTAAAAATTGAATTCAACTAAAATTCCATGAAAGATTAACAATTTCAAGACTAAGGAAAACATGTTGAAAAATGAATATTTGAGATATGAATGTGTTGTTTAAAGTGAATTCTCTTAAAACATCCATGGGATCATGATGAACATCCCCTTAGTCTTAAAAATTGAATTCAACTATTGGTAGGAACTTTTATATTGCAATGTTTAGGCATACATTGAAAGCAAGCCAACAAATGCACCTATACTTGGTCAGTGTGTTCTACATGAGATACAATCCAAACTAAAAAAGTGGAAGAGAATTTACCTTTTTCAATTACTTGGTAATCTCTAAAGCCACACATCCCAAGATATTGACACCATAGACCAAAAAAAATTGGGATTTCCGATTTAAAAAGGAATGTTAATTATATGTTTAACAATTTATTATTTACTAGTATACACTGGAAGATGATTGAATGAATTAAGTTTGATATATTACTTATTTAATAGCAATCCCAAGTTCAAATATCCATGGATGCTTCATAAATTGCATTTTCCTTAAAAAAAAACCTATAGCCATTTTAACCTTGTAGACCATACAAAACTCACTAATAAGGGTATTGAATAATGATCCTACAAGGGTAAATCCTAGTACCCTTTAACAATAATATTACTAGATAATTTTATTCTTTTAAGTGCCTCAACCAAACATGGCGTATCTCCATATTGACTTCAATTATGAAGTCAACTAATTTTTCTTTGCATTCCACATTGTTTTAGAATTTTTCCATGAATAAAGTTGTAATCCTAGTACCCTTTAACAATAATATTACTAGATAATTTTATTCTTTTAAGTGCCTCGACCAAACATGGAGTATCTCCATCTTGACTTTTGTTGAAGGAAAATCTCCCCGTGGACAGGTAGATCTCCTCAAAGAGCTAGACTCTTAACTCTAAGACATAAAGTGTTTATCATGGTCACTAACTTCCTTTTAGGTATACACAAACTAATGCGTGAAGAGGAAGGAGGAAAGATGTACCTTTTATCGGTGTTTGTCCCTGCACGCTCTAAGTTGAACTCTAATCTTGAGCTCCTCGATAAGCCCTGTTAGACAAACAATGTACGACCACTTCCTACTCTATCAAGATTAGTCCGAAATAGATCTATCTACTTAAGAGACAAATTCATGTGAGATTGAACACGAATTAGAAAGAAACAGGCCAAGCAAATTATATTAATGAGGACAAAACATTACTTACAGTCGTAGATGGATTGCAACAGTTTTGTCAAGACCTCCTTGTCTAACCCTTGCTCCAAAGATCCACGATTTGAATGACGATAGCTTTACCAATTTCTCCCTATGAGATCATAGGTATCTTGCTTCCAAATCATCTATGTTCCAGTACCACTTATAAGATCATAAGTTTGGTGTGATTCTCCCTTTCCTTCCTTCACCATGAGAAAGCTTGTTTATATAGCCTTGGAGAGGCTCAACAACTTGAGATATCTTTGGGGTGAGTTGAGGATTTTCCTCCTTCAGTTAGGGATCTACCCTAATATCATGGCTTGATTGAGGATTTGAATCCAACTGCCTTCTAAGAGTGAAAATATCCTTCCCCCATTCTTCTCAACAAATCAACTGTTGCCCAGAATAGGTAGCGCTCCCTCAAAAGGGCACTCAGAGCGTTATAACTCTCCCTAGTAATGTATAGGGGAGTGCTAGCACTACTTAGGGTAGGAGCACTCCTACAAAAGGGAAAATGAGTGTTATAATGCTCCCTGATAGCTTATAGGGGGGCGCCAGCACTCTGAGAGAGGTATAGGGGAGCGCTCCCCTCCAAAAACTCAGTTTTTTGGGTGCTTTCAGATGGCAAGAGGTTCATAAGCCTGTTGACTCATTTCTCTTCTTCCAAATCAAATGTTTGAGGTGTTTCAAGTGTCCTTCTCATGTCGTTATAGGCATGACATAGGCATCATGGCAGTATGATTTCTTTGACACTTGCGACACTTGTGAGCAAAATGTGACACTTGTAATGACGACATTTGCGACACTATCAAAGTGAGTATTTTTTATGTGTAACAGATTACCCCCCAAAGTATGAAGTTAGAAGATGAGAAATGATAACTGAAATGCTTTGTAGACTTTCAAGTAAGGGTATAGATGCAGAGAACCTGACAAAAGCTGCACACAAACATCCAACAAATATTATGACATGTTTCAAACCCAATGCAAGCATACCTATGCTTGGGTGATCAAGACTTGCAAGATATGGCCACCATAAATACACTGCAGATCCATAATTGTATTGATAAAAGGTATAGTCACCGAGAATACAGTGTGGATCTATACTCTTATGACCTGAACTGATCGTAGCCATGAAGAATACACAGTGGATCTACGAGATAACAAGACATAGCCACGACCAATACAAAGTGGATCTATGTGACAGTATATGTGTCATTGTTCAAGAGAAACTCTGTCGCAACCTGGGTAAAGTACATATCAGAGTGATCACTCAACCTAGGGTCTTCTTATCGATCTCGATGTAGTATGAATCTAACCATGTGAATAGATTTACTGATGTCGAACATGGTAGAAACCACTTGATTACTGGTCAATGATGTAAATCGTTAAAAAGCGCGAGGAAGATCACCGTTGATGTCAATGATTCCCAAGGTACTCTAATACATTCCAACGAATGTGAATGGATGAACTGAAGTCGAACATCCGTGGAATCATCCGATCAGAGGTCAATGATGTAAACCCACTGTCAAACGTGAGGAGGCCTGCCATTGAGGCATGCAGGTCCCAAAGTACTAACTGGTTTCTAAGTCTAGTTCTTGGATAATGTGTTGAAGTCGACAGGTGTAGGCTCGTCGAAGGAGGGCCTTGATGTATCCCCCATCAACGACATGAAACAGACATAGAGATGTAATTGGTAGATCAAATGAACATGGACTGACACGGGTATTGAGACAAGATATTTGTGATGGCTGACTCTCGAGGCAGATACTTCCTTTGAACACTGAGGCACAATAGCAGAAACATGACATGGACCAAAACACGATGATGCAATGGATATTGTGACTTTCGTCGAGTGACCCAAAGGAGTAAGAAAAACTCAAAGAATTGGTTCAGTGCAAAGGTTCAGCGGATTAAGATGTGCGTAAAGACAAAGTGTCGTGTTCAAGGGCGACTCTAAGAGTTACTTGGTAATGTTCTCAAAAACTACTTGGCTTGCTTCTTTCAATTTTTTCCCCCATCCAGATAGACGAGTACCTCTTTTTAATTTAACGAGCTCGAGGAGGATAACACATGCTCGATAAAACTCACCTTTGGTGAGTTCCTCTTCCTTTGTTTTAACGAACTGGAAGAAGTAAGGGTTCGATCCCATATGGGCATGTCGATGTTTTTTTTAATGAGTCCAAAGAAAAAAAACTCGAAGGTTTTTCATGATTATAGAGTCTGGAAAAACGCTTAAAAGAGAACTCTCTCAGTTCCTTTTTCGTAAAGTAGTCTGATGAGACCGAAAAAGAGATAAACTATCACTCAACATACGTTTTCTTCAAATACTTTAACGAGCGTGAAGAGAACAAGGTCACTCGGTAATATTTTCATCTTTAGAGAGTCTGAAAAGAACTTAAAGATGACTCCAGTGTTGTCCTTTTTCGTAATGTTAGTCTCACGAGGCCGAAAAAGAGATAAATTATCACTCGAAAGATGCCCTTTCAAATCCTTTAATGAGTGGGAAAGGAAGCAAGTCACTCGACAATCTTTTCATGTTTAGAGAGTCTGAAAAGAGATTAAAGAAGACTCCAGGGGGTTCCTTTTTCGTGTATCCATACAGGTCCAAAAAAGAGATAAAAGTCTACCCGAATGCATTCTCATGTATTTACGAGCACGAGAAAGAACAAAGACTAAGCTCGGTATGCCCCCATCTTGAAAGCTAGTGGCTTAACTCCAGAAATATCATCAAAGGCTGGAGACATGCCCTCCAAGCTTTGATTCATTCACCGGCTCTGAGGTCGTCACCAATTTCTGTAGTAGATGAGAAAAAGGAGAAGGGTGGATGAAAAGAAGGTTCAAGAGAGGTGATTGTTTCATTTTTTTAACGAGCTTGACACAGGAAAAGAACTATGCTCAGGGCCTCTGTTTCATTTTTTAACGAGATTGCCACAGAGAAGAGAAACTATGCTCGTGGTTTCTTCCTGATCATGGCTCTCGAGAGGATAACACTCTGGAAGGATACCATGTCAAGGGACAAAACTCGGTCATGGCTTCTAAGAGATCTTCGCCGGATGGAAGACAATCACTCTAGAAGGAACACATGTCGAGGGTCGTGACAGGGGTAAGGAGATCGAGCTCCAATAACCCTACCGAAGAGATCACCATGTCAACTACAAGATCCAAATCGTCGGAAGTTGAGGTCATGGGAGACAACGCCACATAATTGACATGCAGTGGGGGCGATATTGTCTACATATAAGAACCACTTAGGGAGGTAACCCAGTCGGGGCCGATGAATGAAAGTTGATTAATAGTCACAATTATTCCATCGTGAGGGAAAGATATCACATGGAAAAGGGTGGATACAAGAGCTTTCATAGCATAGACATAATCCTGCCCAAGGATTAAAGAGAAATCCAAGGGGTCTCGGACTACCATGACATCGATAAAGACAGTTTTCCCTCCCAAAGTTACAGGAAACTGAGGAAGGATCCCTAAAGTTTGACTAGTTCTTCTGTTAAAAGCTAATAGATTCTGTGTAACCGATGCAAGCTGCAGACAACCCAAAGCATACCAAGCAACATAAGAAAAAATACTAACAGACGCACCTTCCTCTATCAGCATTTGAGGAACGTCCCGACCACAAACCTGTAATGTAATCTGGAAAGGAATGTGAGAGGGAAGACGAGGTCTAGTTAGCGCACCCTAATAAAAAAGGATGGCTTCAGTACTTGGAGGGGGTTTCGCAGAAGAATGAGGGATGCCCCCCGACACGATAGAGTCTGTATCAACGAGAAAAACATGGGCAGTATCGGGTTTAATCTCTAGAGGGAGAGTAGGATCGACCGATGATTGGATCGGATCGACCACGCAGACACTCTTCAAAGGAAGAGTGGGATTGACCAATGATGGAATAAGATCAACCACTTTGGCACTCTTCGGATGAAGGGTGGGACTGATCGAGGAAGGGACTGGATCAACCACTTTAGCACTCGTCAAAGGAGGAGTGGGATCGACCGATGACAGAACTGAATCAACCACTTGAGTTTCATTCTCCAAGGGAAGAATGGGGTCAACAGGTGGAAATGGATCGACCTCTTTGGTGTCACTCTCTAACGGGAGAGTGGGATCGATCGAGGATGAAAACAGATCGACCACTTTGGTGTCACTCTTTTGATGAAGAGTGGGGCTGATCGATGATGGAACTGGATCAGCTACTTGGGTTTGTGGTTCAATCAAGGAGGAAACTAGATTGAACACCTGATCAATCGGACTGACCGTGGATGGAACCGGATTGACCATTCCATCAACCAATGATGGGTTAGAGGAAAACTTACGATAACCTTTTGGAATTGAAGTTTTTCCAAAAGATAAGAAGCCTCGTCCATACGAGGACAAAGGTGAGAGTAATGATCACCTTTACATAACATGCAAGGGAACTTGACAGTTTTCTTCTTCTTACCAACCTTAATGTCACTAGTTGACGGGGTATCATTAACATGTCCAGCAGAATCCGACGACGTGGAAGACCACATTTCTAATACCTTGATAAGACTGGGGCAATCCCTCAAAAAGTGGTCACCCTTACAAAGGCTGCAAGGGAATTTGGGTTTTGGATTCTTCATTTTAATCTTGTTGACCTCATCAACACTCCTAGTACTATTAACGGTAACTGGTTGCTTAGAGCCAACATCTGATGTTGTTGGGGTCTTTGTCCTTTTTGGGTTCTTCTTCTTCTTCTCTTTATGTTTCTTCTTCTTCTGATCAACCTGGCTACGTTCTTTAGAGCTTTCACTAGGTGAAGAAGGAGAAATGGAAGGAGACTTAATGGGCGAAGAAAGTGAAAATTCGACGTGAGGTTGATGTGTGGGTGGTGTATCGACATCTAAAGTATTAGGTGCAGCTGAAACATTGGGAGGATTCAGGATCACCGGAGTGGGGAACAACCAAACTGGTAATCCGATAATGAGTCCTGGAAGACTCAGTGTGGCAACATATGGAGGACCAAAGTTTCCAAACGAAGGAAAGGTATAAGGTTTCCCAGGAGAAGGGGTTCCTCCATTGGTACTCCCAGGATTCGATGCCAT
>JZKD02S1827982.1:75229-91561 GCA_000966675.3 Picea glauca | reverse complement strand
TCTCCCAAAATCACCAAAAAGTGATTTAATGTTCACTTTTGCCAAAAGTGACCAAAATGCACTTTAACCAAAGTCAAAGTACAAATAGACAAAAGTACTAGGTACAAAGTGACTATACCTTCCCTCATGTGCTAAGGAGGATAAAACACATGGGAAACACCTCCCAAGGTACAAATCTCAACAACATAAACTTGTATACAATATATAACAATTTAGTATATTCTTTAGAAATTACCCACTATTATTCTCAATGTGATACTGTGGTTTTTCCGCCTTCAATTGCCATATATGCCATCTAGTTATTTATTTGCAGGTTTTTTCTTCAATTTTCAATTCTTATGTTATGATGTTTAAACCGTAATAGATAAGTTTAAACATAAAGCTTTCCTGTTTTTAGTAAATGATTGGATACAGCCTTTTCTCTCTCTGAGGTGCACCTTGATGATTCCAGGTATTGTCAGTGACTCTAGACAACTGGACAGATGATGAAGTTGATTCCATGGTTGATGTTGGTGGAAATGCTGCTGCTAATGCAATATATGAAGCTTTTCTACCTGAAAATTTTCAAAAACCTGGACCCGAAGCACCTTCTGAAGAGCGCTCATATTTTATCAGGTACTTTTATGTGTACTTGCATCATACATGTCTATTTTAATCGAGAATTTTTAGGAAACTGAAATTTGAATTTTCTTTTGCAGGCAGAAGTATGAACTGCAAGAGTTTTTAAAGCCCAGCCTCCGAATTGCTTCTTCCGTTTCATCAAATATAAGCTCATCCTTTTCTTCAAATATGAGCTCGTCTTTTCAATCTAAGCCTTCTAGCAATAAACTGAACCCTGGACTAGGGAAAAAACTCTCAAGCAAGATATATCAAGATGTAAGAAAATAAGTTAACTAGTCTGGTCTTTCACTTGTAAGTTGCTTGAAGAATCCTAACTGATAACCAGTGGATATAAATATCTTTCTGCAACAGGCTGGTATGACGGAGTTTGTGGGTTTGCTAAAGGTCAAAGTTGTGAAAGGAACAAACTTAGCTGTCCGGGATGTGCTTAGCAGTGATCCCTATGTTATTCTGACTATTGGGAAGCAAGTCAGTTATTTTTGATATTAATGCTTTACTGTATTTAAGAGAAATGTTAGAACCAGTTATCTGTGATATTCTTTCTTTAATGGATTGAAGAAAAATGTTAGAACACATTATCAGACCGTTTCACTGATTGGCTGTTTTCCCATAATTTTTTGTCAATTTTTCAGACAGTGAAGACACGGGTCATAACAAGCAATTTAAACCCTGTTTGGGATGAGGAACTCATGCTTTCTGTTCCATCTTCTTCCTCTTCCCTTAAAGTGGTGAGTAATAATGACAACTATTTTGCATTTATTTTGAAAGTGATGTTTTTAATGAAATGCAGTTATTTTGAAAAATATTCAGTCATAATTTTTACTTTATTGTGCTTTCAAATGTTGTTTGAGATACGGTTTTTTTGTATGTGATAACTTTGAGCCGCTCTACCATTAGTATAATCTAGTTGTAATGGAGCTTTATATTACATGACAGTCAATCATGAATTATTCTTTTTTCATAGGGTATAATATTAATCCAATCAAATATGTGGATCTTCTCAAATTTTCCAGATAAATACATTACAAATGGGTGAAGGTAGCACTTGCTCTTCCTCCAAGAACTAATGACCACATCAGGCAATTCTAACTAATCATCATTAATAATCCCTAACACACCCTCCTTGAAGAAATAGTGGAGGGGCATTGAAAATTAGTTTTCATTGCTTTATATTACATGACAGTCTATCATGAATTATTCTTTTTTCATAGGGTATAATATTAATCCAATGAAGTATGTGGATCTTCCCAATTTTTCCAGATAAATACATTACGAATGGGTGAAGGTAGCACATTGATCTCCCTCCAAGAACTAACGACCACATCAGGCAATACTAACTAATCATCTTTAATCATCCCTAACACTAACCCTCCCTAAAGAAATAGTGGAGGGGGGTTGAAAGTCAGTTTTCATTTTCTATATATGGGCTGGATGTAACTTTATTAGTCAAGTCCTTGAGCTGATTTGCTGAAGAAGTTAGGCAGTCAAGAACCTCATATAGCTCCACAAATCCGTTAATCATCCCTTTATTGTATCGATAATGTCAGATAAGATAAGATACGATACGATAATTTTATTAATGTCCAACGAATGACCACAAAGAGTAGGTCAATGGGACTGAAGGATACATCCAGTGTGAGTACAATGTAGGAGTGCAAAAGCAACTCCCATAAAATGAGAAAGATATAGAAAATAGCAGAAAGTACAGTCTAGGTAAATATCCGACTAGGCTAAGCCCTATGCCTAGTAAAAGCCAAAATAAAGTGTATAAAACAGTGTCATAAGTTCGGTGATACAAAGTGGGAGTGTCCATAGTAGGGGTTGGACAACTCAAAACTAGCTGAAGGAGAGATATCTGAAACTCTGAAAATCAGGCCAATGAGGTCAATGTATCCTGGATATGATGACCGATGGCGAGGGGGGCGACAGGGGTCGCACTAGCTCATTGTCGGCGTCCTCGAGTACCATAAGGGGATATGGCTACATAACCCTGGGGGGATGGAGGAGTGAGGAAACTTAGTTCTTCTACCATTCGAGGTCGAAGGAAAGAAGCTTTGAATAGATCTCTGACTGCTCTGCTGGGGCTGGGAGGCAATCCGACGAGTGAGAGGTTCCCTAGTCGGAAATCGTCTGGAACCCTCTAGAATTATGAGGATGTGTGGTCAGATGTATGGGCCTACACCTCCGAACCGGTCTCAAACATATCGATCGATCTCCTAGGTGGGGATGTTGAGAGGAGACTCGAGGTATCACCACTCTACAGTCTGAAGTACTTTGGAGCTTGAACTGTCGTTTGTGACTCCAATATGATGGAAGGGCATGGAAATAAGAGGTGATCCTCCTAGTCTACCCCGGGTGGGGGGGGGGATGTAAGAGATGGGATCTGTGACTGAGAATGTCCTTGATGAAAAGAGCTAGACACCTCTAGTCCTGATATCGAAAGAAAGTAGAGAGAGAACCCCTTGAGTCTCTGTAGAGGCAGTAGTAACATCCTCTTATCTCATAGTATATGGTGCATCGAAAAATGAGGTGCCACTCTTTCTTTGGCTCTTGTAGGTGACACAACTGGCAGACCCTATCAGAGCATGGGATATGGTGATCAGTCTCTACTCGGAGTCGATGAGAGCCAACCCAGAGCTGACCCAGAGGGATCCTGAGTGAGTGCATCCAATGTTTGTACGTGTATTACATAGAGAAATGAGTTGAAAGTTGTATTCAATTGTTGTCTTGTGTATAATCACTCGGTAATTAGTTCACAATTACATAGCACATCACCTTATTAAGTACAACATAATACCGATGTTAACATTAAAGAAACACCAACAACATAATGCTCCCCTCAATTCTTTTTAGTTACACTTAGAATTTTTGTTGGGAGATTTTGCAAAGATGTCTATAGTTTGGTCTTTTATTTTGTAGTAGGCTAGTTCAATTTTTTGAATAAGTGGCTTTCAAATCAATTGCGAGGAATAAACTCAGATCCAAAGGACAAGTAGGTTTTAGGAACAACTACTAGACTGTTGACCATTATTTTCACTTTGGGTTATTATTGACTAGGCTAGGCAATGGTCATGCAATGTCATCATTGTTTTATTGGCTTCCAAAGGAAATCCTTGTTCTAGAGATTTTGGGGCATTGGTATGTCTGAGTCTGTCATTGTGGCTATCATGAGGCTCTATGAGATAGTTATAGGACGACTTCTAACTTCCCAAGTTTTTTTTGTCTTCATCAGGAGCACCATTGGGGTCAAGCAAGGCTGCCCCTTATCACTGAGATTATTTGGGATATAGATTGAGAGCTAGAAACACACCTTAGGGAGAACCTCTCTTTTGATGATGGATGCCTTCTACACCATGTCTTGATTGCACTACACTTGTTTGTAGATGGTGTGGTCCTCTCGGACTCCTCCCTTGAAAGCCTTTAGGGGTAGCTTGACCCTCTTGCTAGTATTCTTTGACCATGGCTGGATGGTGGTGAACCTTAGTAAGTTTGAGGTTATTATCTTCAATACCTTTAAGAACATTCTATTATATTTTGATTATTACTTTTTCAAGGAAGGCGAGGTGGAGATCAGTACAACATATTCCTACTTTGGGGTTCAATTCAAGGGTGCTAGATTTAAGCTAACAAATGATTCCCAAACCCAACTTAGCAAGGGGTATGCGACTTGTTTTGTGCGTAAGATCCATTGTTTCCATTTGCATATTCAAGACATTCTAATGAACATGCATCTTTTTGAGACCATCATCAAGCCTAATGTTATTTATCTCATTGAGGTTTTTGAGGCCTATACTGACTTCATTTGATTGGGTTGGTGTTTATCCTCTTTTATTAATATCCAAACCATAGTTAATTGGATCAAATATTAGAAAATTACTCGGGCATTGATTATTTGTGTTATGTGGACAAATAAATCTGTTGTAACACTTTTACATCTAAACCATTTAGTTTTGTTTATGTCTTGGCATCTCATCATGAATGCCTTACAATTTACGTTTGTTACACCAAAAACTAGCACATAAGGTGGAAAAGTCCCAACAACCAAGGTGCAAGCGCAAGTTGAACTTAGGAAGGCTACCCACTGTCACCACAGTAACCCTTCCTCTCACTTTAGGCTAGCTCTTCTCTAGTTCAAGGGGGGATTCGCTAAGGTAACTCTAAGTCCAAGGTTTAAGGTGTGAGTGAGGTGTTCAAGGACTCGAGTCAAATCTGATTTGAAATCTGTTTTGTGTGTTTGATGAAGACAAGGCTGAAGTTTACAAACCAGTGGTAAGTCTAGTATAGGATAAGTAGGAGTGATGTACTTAGACTTGTGCCAAATATGAGCTTATGTGATGTTATGATGATTATTACTTTCTGATTTGCAAAGAAAAATTGAAATTTGGGCAAGTTTAAATTTGTAAATGCAAGTTCAAACGCTCAATCTGGAAATGGAAATTTCTGTGTTATATATGATGCAAGAGTGCAGACATTTATAAAAAAAATCAGGAAAATAAATTCCCGAGTGCAAAATATGTGAAATGAGCCTAAATTAAGATCTAGAAGTGAAGTTTTCAGACTGAAATGCAATATGGAAATATAAATTTCTGCATTATATTTAGTGCTGGAAATGCAGGAAATGTAGAACAGAAATAAAATTAAATTTCCAGAATGTAGAAAATTAACCTTTTGGGTAGTTTATGATCAACTTTAAGGGTCCTAGGCCACTATACAAGGTTGGAAAATGAAATTTTGGAAGTGAATAAACGCAGAAAATGCATAAATTCACAACAGAAATTTATAAATTTTTCTAGATTGCAAACAAAAATAAAGAAAGGCTGAAAATAAAGTTTTTTGGTGATGAGAAAGGGTACAACTGGTTTCCTAAAGCTTCCTTGGGAAAATGGAGTCAATCTACTTCATGCAAGAGGGCAAAGTTTCTATAAAATGTACTAGAATTAGTAAGCTGCCTAGGTGATTGCTACACTAACGCTATTTGGCTGAAAATTAAAATATGGAAATGTAAGGAAATAACTCCTAAGATGTTGATTTCAAAACTAACCCTTGGTTTGCTTGCTTAAATTCTCCCAAATCCAATTATTATTAATTTATAAAGAAGAACATAAGAGAAAACAAACAAACAAGCAACAAGCTATTAGAGAGAAAATTCACACCTAATTGATCTCCACCACTTGAAGTTGTTTTCTTACTTAGATGGCCTTGGCTTAGCTGCTTGCAGGGAATTCCCAAACTTTAGTCTCCAACAATTAACTCAATACAAGCCTCACATAACATTAACAAAGAGATCTCCAATATATGCACATAAGAGAAATTTTATTGCTCCAAAGAATGATCACTCTTTCAACAACCATTACAAATGAGAGGAGCCTCTAATTTATAGAGTTATAAGCTCAACCACCTCATAATAAAATAATAATATCCAAGTGATCAAGTTTGATAGGTCAAATAGATGATAAAATAATGTGACATTGACAATGGGTTGGTCATCAAATAATAATTTATCCTTCCACATAAGAGACCCAAGAGAACTAGGGTGCACCCCAAGAAGCTCTATCCCCAAAAAAGAATAAAGTATTCTCCACTAAAGGGGCGCCTTCGGAGAAAGAGCTCAAGTGGTTGCAACCATTCTCCAAAAAATAATAACATAGTCTCCATGAAGAGTGCACCTTCCAAGAATTCTCCAAGAATAGCATAAGTGATCCAAAGTGTGGTGTCCAAGGCTCAACAACCATCTCAAAATAGTAATCCATACAAGAATGTGCATTGGGTCCACATTGATCAAGTAAGTTAACCATTAAATATTCCCCATGAAAGGATGTGTGCCCTAGGAAAGTGGGTAACCACTCCCCAAGGTAGGGCAAATTAGTTCCAAATCACTTTATTCTCAATCAAGGTGAAAACATAGTGTGAACAGGGCTTATTCGAAGGTGTAAGTGGACATCTAGTGGAGCGCACAACCTAGAGGAATGTGCCACGAAGATAGGGTCAAAAGGTAAGTGGATATGTGGATAAGGATGAATGAATGTGGAGAAATGGCTAGGGATCATGCATAACTAACCTATCAAAAATCATGCAAGCTGAATCACCTCCTCAACATGTGTGCTAAGGATGAAACATGGTCAAAAGGTGGCACGTGTGAGTGTGAAAAGGGTCTAAAAATGCCCAATGAGTTCATGAGAGGCCAACCATTAACAAATAATACTTTTTTAATTAGGTTGCCTCAACATGTGTGCCAAAGAGGGAGCGCTGCCCTCAAGTGTTGTACCACATTAACATTAAGTTGCATTCCCTAGTGAAACTTTATTCCCATTTTCTTTCTTTTTTTCTTTTTCTTTTCTCCTTTTTAAACAACTTAGGGAGTGAGGCCTCAATTAAGGCTTATAGTCCATAAATAAAATAGGCCAATAATGTAGCACTCAATCTAAGGTTTGCGTTTAATTAATCAGAGATGAAAATATCGCAAACCACTTTGGCATGTTCACACATGGAAAAAGCTAAAATAATGAAATTTGCCAAATGAAAGGTTAAACTATGAGGGAAAAACTATATGCAAATGGGTTAAATGACTCGTGTGCCCTCTAGGAATGGGAATATGATAGAATATGGATGTAATGTGGATTATGTCAAGGAAAAGTGAAATTTGATAAAATAATGGATGAAACCTATTTAAAACTTAAAAATGAATGGATGGTAATGAAATGAATAACATCTAGGAAAATCACTAGGAAAGTATTCCACCATGCTCGAATGAATGGATGGTAATGAAATGAATAACATCTAGAAAATTACTAGGAAAGTATCCCACCATGCTAGAAGATGCAACAAATAGGAATAAGACTTGAACCCACCATGCAATGACCAAGTGAGCATAGTCACTAGAAGAACATCGTGAGTAAAGGGGAACAGTAAATGGTCTCCTCAACAATGATTGACCATGGGAAAGCACTTGCAACAAGATGAAAAATACATGATATGCCGTTGAAGCAACCTCCACCAATGGTACAAACATGACCAATCCATCTGATATGCTGAAAAGAGTGAAAGGGCCATGACAAACTGATTGTGCCAAGTCATATTGCATGAATGCCACCTTCCCCCTGGTTGGCCAAGTGTCAAATAAACCATAAGGGTAGCACCAGTGATAACATGTACACCATTGTTGAAACTTGAAGGTTGATGTTATTGTTGATAATTTGATTACAATGCTCTAAGTTATAACTACTAGATGACCGATGCTATGTGTGTACTAAATGGTTGATGCTTTAATGATCAACATTAATTCGGTAGTTAAATCTATGTTTTCATAATCTTTGCAACTATTTGACATTTTGCATGCGTTTTTTTTAATATATATGCATCAAAAGATAATAAAATTGAAGAATTTCAAGGCTCCTTGAGGCTGCCACCATAGGTCTGTTTCTGTGACTGATTTAGGACTGTTTAAAGGTCTGTTCTGAGTCACTAACAGGTCTGAAAACCCTGCTGAGATTAAGGCTGCCTTTAGGACAGATTTAGTGCTCTTCTAATGCTCCTGTTTGGAAGGTTAGTTTAGGAAAGGTTTGCTGTCCATACACTTCTTCTTACAGCCATTAAAACAAGAAATACACCTCTAGATCTTTTACACTTAAATGCTGATAATGAAATATGNCAATTTAGTATATTCTTTAGAAATTACCCACTATTATTCTCAATGTGATACTGTGGTTTTTCCGCCTTCAATTGCCATATATGCCATCTAGTTATTTATTTGCAGGTTTTTTCTTCAATTTTCAATTCTTATGTTATGATGTTTAAACCGTAATAGATAAGTTTAAACATAAAGCTTTCCTGTTTTTAGTAAATGATTGGATACAGCCTTTTCTCTCTCTGAGGTGCACCTTGATGATTCCAGGTATTGTCAGTGACTCTAGACAACTGGACAGATGATGAAGTTGATTCCATGGTTGATGTTGGTGGAAATGCTGCTGCTAATGCAATATATGAAGCTTTTCTACCTGAAAATTTTCAAAAACCTGGACCCGAAGCACCTTCTGAAGAGCGCTCATATTTTATCAGGTACTTTTATGTGTACTTGCATCATACATGTCTATTTTAATCGAGAATTTTTAGGAAACTGAAATTTGAATTTTCTTTTGCAGGCAGAAGTATGAACTGCAAGAGTTTTT
This sequence comes from Picea glauca, assembly GCA_000966675.3. Lineage (NCBI taxonomy): Eukaryota > Viridiplantae > Streptophyta > Pinopsida > Pinales > Pinaceae > Picea > Picea glauca. Next base: position 82,775 of record JZKD02S1827982.1, on the reverse strand, counting down.
AAAGCCCAGCCTCCGAATTGCTTCTTCCGTTTCATCAAATATAAGCTCATCCTTTTCTTCAAATATGAGCTCGTCTTTTCAATCTAAGCCTTCTAGCAATAAACTGAACCCTGGACTAGGGAAAAAACTCTCAAGCAAGATATATCAAGATGTAAGAAAATAAGTTAACTAGTCTGGTCTTTCACTTGTAAGTTGCTTGAAGAATCCTAACTGATAACCAGTGGATATAAATATCTTTCTGCAACAGGCTGGTATGACGGAGTTTGTGGGTTTGCTAAAGGTCAAAGTTGTGAAAGGAACAAACTTAGCTGTCCGGGATGTGCTTAGCAGTGATCCCTATGTTATTCTGACTATTGGGAAGCAAGTCAGTTATTTTTGATATTAATGCTTTACTGTATTTAAGAGAAATGTTAGAACCAGTTATCTGTGATATTCTTTCTTTAATGGATTGAAGAAAAATGTTAGAACACATTATCAGACCGTTTCACTGATTGGCTGTTTTCCCATAATTTTTTGTCAATTTTTCAGACAGTGAAGACACGGGTCATAACAAGCAATTTAAACCCTGTTTGGGATGAGGAACTCATGCTTTCTGTTCCATCTTCTTCCTCTTCCCTTAAAGTGGTGAGTAATAATGACAACTATTTTGCATTTATTTTGAAAGTGATGTTTTTAATGAAATGCAGTTATTTTGAAAAATATTCAGTCATAATTTTTACTTTATTGTGCTTTCAAATGTTGTTTGAGATACGGTTTTTTTGTATGTGATAACTTTGAGCCGCTCTACCATTAGTATAATCTAGTTGTAATGGAGCTTTATATTACATGACAGTCAATCATGAATTATTCTTTTTTCATAGGGTATAATATTAATCCAATCAAATATGTGGATCTTCTCAAATTTTCCAGATAAATACATTACAAATGGGTGAAGGTAGCACTTGCTCTTCCTCCAAGAACTAATGACCACATCAGGCAATTCTAACTAATCATCATTAATAATCCCTAACACACCCTCCTTGAAGAAATAGTGGAGGGGCATTGAAAATTAGTTTTCATTGCTTTATATTACATGACAGTCTATCATGAATTATTCTTTTTTCATAGGGTATAATATTAATCCAATGAAGTATGTGGATCTTCCCAATTTTTCCAGATAAATACATTACGAATGGGTGAAGGTAGCACATTGATCTCCCTCCAAGAACTAACGACCACATCAGGCAATACTAACTAATCATCTTTAATCATCCCTAACACTAACCCTCCCTAAAGAAATAGTGGAGGGGGGTTGAAAGTCAGTTTTCATTTTCTATATATGGGCTGGATGTAACTTTATTAGTCAAGTCCTTGAGCTGATTTGCTGAAGAAGTTAGGCAGTCAAGAACCTCATATAGCTCCACAAATCCGTTAATCATCCCTTTATTGTATCGATAATGTCAGATAAGATAAGATACGATACGATAATTTTATTAATGTCCAACGAATGACCACAAAGAGTAGGTCAATGGGACTGAAGGATACATCCAGTGTGAGTACAATGTAGGAGTGCAAAAGCAACTCCCATAAAATGAGAAAGATATAGAAAATAGCAGAAAGTACAGTCTAGGTAAATATCCGACTAGGCTAAGCCCTATGCCTAGTAAAAGCCAAAATAAAGTGTATAAAACAGTGTCATAAGTTCGGTGATACAAAGTGAGTGTCCATAGTAGGGGTTGGACAACTCAAAACAAGCTGAAGGAGAGATATCTGAAACTCTGAAAATCTGAAAATCAGGCCAATGAGGTCAATGTATCCTGGATATGATGATCGATGGTGAGGGTGGCGACAGGGGTCGCACTAGCTCACTGTCGGCGTCCTCGAGTACCATAAGGGGATATGGCTACATGACCCTGGGGGGATGTAGGAGCGAGGAAACTTAGTTCTTCTACCATTCGAGGTCGAAGGAAAGAAGCTCTAAATAGATCTCTGACTGCTTTGCTGGGGCTGGGAGGCAATCCGACGAGCGAGAGGTGCCCTAGTCGGAAATCGTCTGGAACCCTCTGGAATTATGAGGATGTGTGGTCGGATGTATGGGCCTACACCTCCGAACCGGTCTCAAACATATCGATCGATCTCCTAGGTGGGGATGTTGAGAGGAGACTCGAGGTCTCACCACTCTACAGTCTGAAGTACTTTGGAGCTTGAACTGTCATTTGTAACTCCGATCTGATGGAAGGGCATGGAAATAAGAGGTGATCCTCCTAGTCTACCCCGGGTGGGGGGGATGTAAGAGATGGGATCTGTGACTGAGAATCTCCTTGATGAAAAGAGCTAGATACCTCTGGTCCTGATATCGAAAGAAAGTAGAGAGAGAACCCCTTGAGTCTCTGTAGAGGCAGTAGTAACATTCTCTAATCTCATAGTATACGGTGCATCGAAAAATGAGGTGCCACTTTGTCTTTGGCTCTTGTAGGTGACACAACTGGCAGACCCTATCAGAGCATGGGATATGGTGATCAATCTCTACTCGGAGTCGATGAGAGCCAACCCAGAGATGACCCAGAGGGATCCTGAGTGAGTGCATCCAATGTTTGTACGTGTATTACATAGAGAAATGAGTTGAAAGTTGTATTCAATTGTTGTCTTGTGTATAATCACTCGGTGATTAGTTCACAAGTACATAGCACATCACCTTATTAAGTACAACATAATACCGATGTTAACATTAAATAAACACCAACAACAAAATGCTCCCCTCAATTCTTTTTAGTTACACTTAGAATTTTTGTTGGGAGATTTTGCAAAGATGTCTATAGTTTGGTCTTTTATTTTGCAGTAGGCTAGTTCAATTTTTTGAATAAGTGGCTTTCAAAGCAATTGCGAGGAATAAACTCAGATCCAAAGGACAAGTAGGTTTTAGGAACAACTACTAGACTGTTGACCATTATTTTCACTTTGGGTTATTATTGACTAGGCTAGGCAATGGTCATGCAATGTCATCATTGTTTTATTGGCTTCCAAAGGAAATCCTTGTTCTAGAGATTTTGGGGCATTGGTATGTCTGAGTCTGTCATTGTGGCTATCATGAGGCTCTATGAGATAGTTATAGGACGACTTCTAACTTCCCAAGTTTTTTTTGTCTTCATCAGGAGCACCATTGGGGTCAAGCAAGGCTGCCCCTTATCACTGAGATTATTTGGGATATAGATTGAGAGCTAGAAACACACCTTAGGGAGAACCTCTCTTTTGATGATGGATGCCTTCTACACCATGTCTTGATTGCACTACACTTGTTTGTAGATGGTGTGGTCCTCTCGGACTCCTCCCTTGAAAGCCTTTAGGGGTAGCTTGACCCTCTTGCTAGTATTCTTTGACCATGGCTGGATGGTGGTGAACCTTAGTAAGTTTGAGGTTATTATCTTCAATACCTTTAAGAACATTCTATTATATTTTGATTATTACTTTTTCAAGGAAGGCGAGGTGGAGATCAGTACAACATATTCCTACTTTGGGGTTCAATTCAAGGGTGCTAGATTTAAGCTAACAAATGATTCCCAAACCCAACTTAGCAAGGGGTATGCGACTTGTTTTGTGCGTAAGATCCATTGTTTCCATTTGCATATTCAAGACATTCTAATGAACATGCATCTTTTTGAGACCATCATCAAGCCTAATGTTATTTATCTCATTGAGGTTTTTGAGGCCTATACTGACTTCATTTGATTGGGTTGGTGTTTATCCTCTTTTATTAATATCCAAACCATAGTTAATTGGATCAAATATTAGAAAATTACTCGGGCATTGATTATTTGTGTTATGTGGACAAATAAATCTGTTGTAACACTTTTACATCTAAACCATTTAGTTTTGTTTATGTCTTGGCATCTCATCATGAATGCCTTACAATTTACGTTTGTTACACCAAAAACTAGCACATAAGGTGGAAAAGTCCCAACAACCAAGGTGCAAGCGCAAGTTGAACTTAGGAAGGCTACCCACTGTCACCACAGTAACCCTTCCTCTCACTTTAGGCTAGCTCTTCTCTAGTTCAAGGGGGGATTCGCTAAGGTAACTCTAAGTCCAAGGTTTAAGGTGTGAGTGAGGTGTTCAAGGACTCGAGTCAAATCTGATTTGAAATCTGTTTTGTGTGTTTGATGAAGACAAGGCTGAAGTTTACAAACCAGTGGTAAGTCTAGTATAGGATAAGTAGGAGTGATGTACTTAGACTTGTGCCAAATATGAGCTTATGTGATGTTATGATGATTATTACTTTCTGATTTGCAAAGAAAAATTGAAATTTGGGCAAGTTTAAATTTGTAAATGCAAGTTCAAACGCTCAATCTGGAAATGGAAATTTCTGTGTTATATATGATGCAAGAGTGCAGACATTTATAAAAAAAATCAGGAAAATAAATTCCCGAGTGCAAAATATGTGAAATGAGCCTAAATTAAGATCTAGAAGTGAAGTTTTCAGACTGAAATGCAATATGGAAATATAAATTTCTGCATTATATTTAGTGCTGGAAATGCAGGAAATGTAGAACAGAAATAAAATTAAATTTCCAGAATGTAGAAAATTAACCTTTTGGGTAGTTTATGATCAACTTTAAGGGTCCTAGGCCACTATACAAGGTTGGAAAATGAAATTTTGGAAGTGAATAAACGCAGAAAATGCATAAATTCACAACAGAAATTTATAAATTTTTCTAGATTGCAAACAAAAATAAAGAAAGGCTGAAAATAAAGTTTTTTGGTGATGAGAAAGGGTACAACTGGTTTCCTAAAGCTTCCTTGGGAAAATGGAGTCAATCTACTTCATGCAAGAGGGCAAAGTTTCTATAAAATGTACTAGAATTAGTAAGCTGCCTAGGTGATTGCTACACTAACGCTATTTGGCTGAAAATTAAAATATGGAAATGTAAGGAAATAACTCCTAAGATGTTGATTTCAAAACTAACCCTTGGTTTGCTTGCTTAAATTCTCCCAAATCCAATTATTATTAATTTATAAAGAAGAACATAAGAGAAAACAAACAAACAAGCAACAAGCTATTAGAGAGAAAATTCACACCTAATTGATCTCCACCACTTGAAGTTGTTTTCTTACTTAGATGGCCTTGGCTTAGCTGCTTGCAGGGAATTCCCAAACTTTAGTCTCCAACAATTAACTCAATACAAGCCTCACATAACATTAACAAAGAGATCTCCAATATATGCACATAAGAGAAATTTTATTGCTCCAAAGAATGATCACTCTTTCAACAACCATTACAAATGAGAGGAGCCTCTAATTTATAGAGTTATAAGCTCAACCACCTCATAATAAAATAATAATATCCAAGTGATCAAGTTTGATAGGTCAAATAGATGATAAAATAATGTGACATTGACAATGGGTTGGTCATCAAATAATAATTTATCCTTCCACATAAGAGACCCAAGAGAACTAGGGTGCACCCCAAGAAGCTCTATCCCCAAAAAAGAATAAAGTATTCTCCACTAAAGGGGCGCCTTCGGAGAAAGAGCTCAAGTGGTTGCAACCATTCTCCAAAAAATAATAACATAGTCTCCATGAAGAGTGCACCTTCCAAGAATTCTCCAAGAATAGCATAAGTGATCCAAAGTGTGGTGTCCAAGGCTCAACAACCATCTCAAAATAGTAATCCATACAAGAATGTGCATTGGGTCCACATTGATCAAGTAAGTTAACCATTAAATATTCCCCATGAAAGGATGTGTGCCCTAGGAAAGTGGGTAACCACTCCCCAAGGTAGGGCAAATTAGTTCCAAATCACTTTATTCTCAATCAAGGTGAAAACATAGTGTGAACAGGGCTTATTCGAAGGTGTAAGTGGACATCTAGTGGAGCGCACAACCTAGAGGAATGTGCCACGAAGATAGGGTCAAAAGGTAAGTGGATATGTGGATAAGGATGAATGAATGTGGAGAAATGGCTAGGGATCATGCATAACTAACCTATCAAAAATCATGCAAGCTGAATCACCTCCTCAACATGTGTGCTAAGGATGAAACATGGTCAAAAGGTGGCACGTGTGAGTGTGAAAAGGGTCTAAAAATGCCCAATGAGTTCATGAGAGGCCAACCATTAACAAATAATACTTTTTTAATTAGGTTGCCTCAACATGTGTGCCAAAGAGGGAGCGCTGCCCTCAAGTGTTGTACCACATTAACATTAAGTTGCATTCCCTAGTGAAACTTTATTCCCATTTTCTTTCTTTTTTTCTTTTTCTTTTCTCCTTTTTAAACAACTTAGGGAGTGAGGCCTCAATTAAGGCTTATAGTCCATAAATAAAATAGGCCAATAATGTAGCACTCAATCTAAGGTTTGCGTTTAATTAATCAGAGATGAAAATATCGCAAACCACTTTGGCATGTTCACACATGGAAAAAGCTAAAATAATGAAATTTGCCAAATGAAAGGTTAAACTATGAGGGAAAAACTATATGCAAATGGGTTAAATGACTCGTGTGCCCTCTAGGAATGGGAATATGATAGAATATGGATGTAATGTGGATTATGTCAAGGAAAAGTGAAATTTGATAAAATAATGGATGAAACCTATTTAAAACTTAAAAATGAATGGATGGTAATGAAATGAATAACATCTAGGAAAATCACTAGGAAAGTATTCCACCATGCTCGAATGAATGGATGGTAATGAAATGAATAACATCTAGAAAATTACTAGGAAAGTATCCCACCATGCTAGAAGATGCAACAAATAGGAATAAGACTTGAACCCACCATGCAATGACCAAGTGAGCATAGTCACTAGAAGAACATCGTGAGTAAAGGGGAACAGTAAATGGTCTCCTCAACAATGATTGACCATGGGAAAGCACTTGCAACAAGATGAAAAATACATGATATGCCGTTGAAGCAACCTCCACCAATGGTACAAACATGACCAATCCATCTGATATGCTGAAAAGAGTGAAAGGGCCATGACAAACTGATTGTGCCAAGTCATATTGCATGAATGCCACCTTCCCCCTGGTTGGCCAAGTGTCAAATAAACCATAAGGGTAGCACCAGTGATAACATGTACACCATTGTTGAAACTTGAAGGTTGATGTTATTGTTGATAATTTGATTACAATGCTCTAAGTTATAACTACTAGATGACCGATGCTATGTGTGTACTAAATGGTTGATGCTTTAATGATCAACATTAATTCGGTAGTTAAATCTATGTTTTCATAATCTTTGCAACTATTTGACATTTTGCATGCGTTTTTTTTAATATATATGCATCAAAAGATAATAAAATTGAAGAATTTCAAGGCTCCTTGAGGCTGCCACCATAGGTCTGTTTCTGTGACTGATTTAGGACTGTTTAAAGGTCTGTTCTGAGTCACTAACAGGTCTGAAAACCCTGCTGAGATTAAGGCTGCCTTTAGGACAGATTTAGTGCTCTTCTAATGCTCCTGTTTGGAAGGTTAGTTTAGGAAAGGTTTGCTGTCCATACACTTCTTCTTACAGCCATTAAAACAAGAAATACACCTCTAGATCTTTTACACTTAAATGCTGATAATGAAATATG
>JZKD02S1827982.1:27117-44779 GCA_000966675.3 Picea glauca | reverse complement strand
AAAAAGATGCAAGAAATAAAGATCAACTTGCAAGGATTCCTTATCGACATCCTAATCACAAAAGTAGATATTTCAACCAATCAATGTATCAACATAAGGAAATGATAGATATTCCGAAGAATATTACTTCCAGTACAAGTGGTGCTCAAAGTAGATGCTATCATAAGAGTCAAAATACATCAAGTTTCTTTCAATAACCCTATAAACACACAATTCCACAAAAGATCGAACTAGGGTGGGTAGACTCTTTTACAATTCAACCATTTTGATCAACACTTAAAAGATCCTACCGTCTTAGGTCCTCAATGATCACTAGCTTAAAGATGAAGAAGAAAGAGACACTATTACAAGCCAGAGCAAGAGATAAGTCTTCCATAAGTATGCTTTGAGGACAAAGCATTTTTAAGAGGAAGACAATGTTATGAACATAAATATACATATAAATAAGATATAAATAGATAATGATTAAATAATAAATTAATAAATAATAGTTAGTAATAATGAAAAGACATGTCTCAAAGGACATGACTGTTAGTAAGGGCACCCATGTGTGGGTATATAAGCGAGCCCTCATTCTCATTGTATACATATCATCTATCATTCAATTATATTTACCATCCTTAATGGGTTATTGTGTATTATCCTATTTATACTAGATATTCTTATAGTTGTCAAACATGTTGTTTGTCACACATAGTAGCACATGACTACTAAGAAATGACACATAATCACTACCAGTGGATCAAATCCACCACAATAGCATACAACTATTTTCCAGAGACATACAATCTCCAAAAAAATCATATCATCTAATATCAACAATGTCATGAGACAAACTGAATCATCTCGGCCATTCTTCCACTCACATCTGTGAGATTTGGAAGAGCACATTCCCTTGAAAAGTTAAAAATTTACCATGGGATGTCTGGACTATTCTTCTCAAGCATAGAATAATAATTGTCCTTGATTTCTGAACTTGGACCATTCAACCTAACTGGGCCATTCTTCCGAAACGATTCACAGTGAAACCTGGAGAGAAGGAGTCTTCCCTAGGGAATGATTGTCCCTGATTGCTGAACCTGGACCATTCAACCTATCTGGGCCATTCTCTCGACATGATTCACAGTGAAACCAATAAATAATGAGTCTTCCCTAGGGAATGACTGTCCGAACCATTTCCTATGGAAATGACTGTCCTACACCAACCTCCTACATCGGACAATTCTTCGAAACTACTCACAATTACAAACTTCGAAAGAATGACCGCCTGAAGAGGCAGACCATTCTACTTGACCACTTCTCATAGTGATTTCTAAGGAGAATGACTATCCTATAACATTCCCCCACATTGGCCATAAGGGGAATCATTGTCTATGGTACATCAACAATCTTTCGGACCATGACTGTCCGTTATGGACCATTTTCTGAACTGAAAAATGATTGTCCATCAAAAATATTGGACCACTTTCTGGACTGGAAAGTGACTACCCAACCTGGACCATTTTCCAAACTTGAAAATGACTGTCCATTAAGAATCTTGGACCACTTGGAAAGTGATTGCCCAACTTGGACCATTTTCCAAACTGGAAAATGATTGTCTGTATATCAATAACATATCAGTGCTCCCTCCCAACCTGGGGAGTAATCACTTCCCTTTCCAATAAGGAAGTCATCTCCACAAGTTCCAACTTGTCCCTTAAGTACACACACTTTTCATCTTGGACAAAGGCTTTACCAAAATATCCGTTATCTGCTCATTAATGGAGATATACTGGAGAACTACTTCTCCCTTCTAGACTTTATCACACAAAAAATAATGCTTGATCTTAATGTGCTTCGACCTATCATGGAATACCGAGTTCTCTGAGAGATTTACACAGCTCTAGGTATCACAATATATCACGGTCAAATATAACACCTAATAAAACAATGCAGAAACTAGCTTACAGAGCCACATTGTGATGCAGACCCCCTATCCCTCCTAAGGGATGTGCAACCTCCCGGTCAGGATCTTCTGGTTCCGGAGCCGAAATGGCTCTTCTGGTTCCAAACTGGAACCCTTCAAATGAACACACAGGTCCCTCCACAAATACTCAGTTGGATTTTCCACGTGCTAAACGTGAGCTCCTACAGCACATGACCAAGAGCCGTGACCGCACACTTATCCTTCCTGCTTTTCGTGAATCTTGATTTTTGGTTTCGTGATTTCGGGAAATCCGGGTACAAGGGATATCCTTGCTCCTTGGAATATCTGATTGCTGAAATGTCGAAAGGTCCCCAACGCCTATTCTTTCGGGTTTTTGTGTTTCGCGAAATCTGAATTCAAGGGATATCTCTGTCCCTTGGAACCCTCGGTTTCCGAAATGCCCAAATACCGAATCCCGAAAGGGTACTCCAAAGACATGTCGCGTTTCGCGACTTCGGGATTTTCGACACAATTCGCCCCGGCTACTTGTCCTCGGAATTGTCGAAATGTCGAAATGCCGAAATATCAGGGACCAAAACTTCACAAGTCAAGCGTCCCGTCCCTTGTTATTTGAACCCCCAGTTGCCAAAATGCCGAAATACTGGTGCCTACTCCTTCAGGTTTTTGTGTTTTGCGATTTCGAGAAATCTGGGTTCAAGGGATTTCCCTGCCCCTTGGGACCCCCGGTGGCTGAAATTTCGAAATGTCCCGGCGCTTGTTCCTTCGGGATTTCGCGTTTCACTAAATCAGGATACAAGGAGATGTCTCTGCTCCTTGGAGTCTTCGGTCACCGAAAAGTCAGAATGCCGAAATGTCTTAGTGTCTGATCAATGGTTCACAGCGATCCCTGGGATCGACGGTCTCGGTCGAATCACAATTTCGTGATTTCATGATTCAGGATTCTGAAAGACAAGATCCTTTGTCTCTCAAACTCACAGTACCCGAAGTCACGAAATGGGCATCAAGAAAATCTCGTCGCTAACCTCCACACAACTCCACCTGATCCAACGACTTGCAATATTTCGGTGTTCCTCCTCGAGGACTCTCCACCGTCCGTTCAGATCTTTGAACTCCCCTCACCTGGATCTATGCAATGTTAAAGTTTGCGCTCCTTCTTCCAATCGGGCGATCCACGGGAATTTACACAGCGATCCAACGCTCGATGACATTCTTCCTCCTGAGATTTTACTCAATCCCAACTTAGAAGATTTTCTAAGTCTGTGACGACTCAGTCTTCGCTCCTTCCAGGGAATAAATCCCTGGTCTCGACAACACCTTTCGAAGTGTTATCCCTCTTGAGCTTTGTTTGGTTCAGACTTCGATCTTCTGTGCACTCCTTGCATCTGAGGGATTTTGGTAACCCAGGTCCACGGTGCTTCTCTCTGGCTCGATGCACACCTTGAAGAGATTCCTATGAAGAGAAACAATTGAAACTGCCAAAATCTTATAGTTCCATTCACTTGTTTATAAAATAGAAAATAATAGGGAAATTGCACACAGTCCAAACATCACACATTTGGGTCAATTTTCCATTCTGTTCTATTTGCAAGTGCCCATTGGCTACATACACATACAAATTACAGTAGCGCAAAAATTGAGATTTTCTGCTCCAATGCAATTCTCTTACAACAGATTTCTCTGTATTACAGTTCTCTTCCTCCTTTCTACTACCGCTAATTGGGCTTACAAACCTTTACATAACTCAAAATGTTCCTAGGGTTTCCCCTGGATACTTGCCTACTCTAAACCTTATCCCATACTATCTTAGTCTAGTCGTATTCTATAGCTGAAGTGGAAACTTCTGCTCTGTTTACAATTTCAAAAACTCGCTTCAAAGGGAAAAATACGACACCGGTTCAAGCATTCCTTCGAAGGTGAATTTCGGCGCTGAGTGGAGGCAGATCCCGAAATCGTTTGTGACTTCTCAAGTTGAAGTTCCGGAGGAAATCTCATGTGTTGGGTGGTCCCACCTCTATGCACTTGCCAACGATGCTCCTGCATCATACTCCCCTTGACAAAAATTCATGGACTCCTATCCATGATCTCCTCTACTAATTTTCCCAACTGGCATCTTCTATTGGGTGTCCCTTCCATTTGACCAGATACTCAAAATAAGTCTTCCTCCTGGTATTTTTGCCAATCCTCTGATCCAAAATTTTCTCCCTTTGTGGCTTTTCTGCCACAGGCATCTGTTTCTCCCACTGAATTTTTCCTTGATCTTCTAACCCTTCCGTGTCATCTTTCCTGTAAGGGTACAGGTCTAAAACATTGAATATGGGTGAAATTCCCACACCATCTGGCATCTCGATCTCGTAGGCGTTTGCATCAAACTTCCTCAAGATCTTATAGGGTCCTATATTCTTCATATTCAATTTGTTATATGTTCCCCTAGGGAACCTTTCCTTCCTGAGATGTGCTAAAACCTGATCTCCCACTTCAAATTGAATTTCTCTGCGATGCTGATCAACTCTGTTCTTTTATTTATGGTTAGAACTCTGTAATTGTTCTTTGATCCGACTATGGAGTCTCTGCATTTCAACAACAAAATCCTTTGCTCCAGCGCTTTTGATCTCTCCTTGTTCCAAGTCCCTTAACTCAGACACTCCCCTGGGTTTCATTCCATAGAGTATTTATAATGGACTCCTTCTAGTGCTCTTGTTTGGTGAGTCATTGTATGCACATTCTTCTTGTGGCAGAATCTGATCCAACTGGTTATGATGTTCAGTAACTAGACTCTTTAATAAATTCACCAAACTTCTATTTACCACCTCAGTCTGCCCATCTGTCTGAGGATGATAAGCTAAGATGAAGGACACATATGTCCCCATATTCTTCCACAAAGTCCTCCAAAAGTGACTAACGGGTAGACCGTGAAATCTCACAACTTTTCTGAAAAACATATTGGCAACATGTGTTGCATCACTGGTCTTCTGGCATGGGATGAAATGTGCCATCTTTGAAAACCTATCCACCACCACAAATATGGAATCGAATCCCCTTTGTGTTCTTGGCAATCCCAACACAAAATCCATGCTTACTGCATCCCAATGCCTCTCTATTATTGGCAATGGTTGATACAATCCAGTGTTCTGTCTTTTCCCCTTTGCATGTTGGCAGATCCTACATTTGTTTACAAACTTTATCACCTCTGTTCTCATACCTAGACAATAGTATGAACTTCTCAACTGTGCAAACATTTTATCATGGCCGAAATGTCCAGCCAATCCTCCACTATGCTTCTCCTTCAAAAGATTGTCCCTCATTGAGCATCTTGGTATGCACAATTGATTTCCTCTGAACAAAAATCCTTCCTAAACCATATACTCTGTCCATTGACTTCTATCTCTCAGTATAGGGCTTGTACATGCTTCGTAGGCCTCCTTGAAATTTGTATCATCACAATACATATCCTTAAGGTGTTCAAACCCCAAGGTCTCCACCTGGAATTCTTGCAGAATTAAACATCTTTTGCTTAACGCATCGACAACTTTTTTAGCATTCCCAACAATATGTTTTATGACAAAAGTAAAATTTTGCATAAATTCAACCCATTTTGCATGCCTCTGATTCAGTTTTTCTTGTCGGGTTATGAATTGTAAAGCTTGGTTATCAATGTACAAGACAAATTCTTCTGGGACAAGATAATGCCTCCATTTCTTCAATGTTTGAATTATGGCATAGAACTCCTTGTCATATGTGGAGTATTTCCTCTTAGTCTCATTCAACTTCTCATTGAAATAGACAACAGGTCTGTTATCCTGACTCAAAAATGCTCCTATCGCAATTCCGCTCGCATCACATCTCACCTGAAATGTCTTTTCGAAATTCAGCAAGACCAGAATTGGTCATTCTGTTATCTTCCCCTTTAATATGTTGAATATCTTTTCAGCCTCCTTTGTCCATTTAAAAGACTTGTGTCACTTCTTTACTGTATCCATCATGGGTGCACAAATCCCACTAAAGTCTCTAATGAAATTTCTATAAAAACTTGCTAAACCATGAAAGCTCCTTACCTCGAACATGCTCCTTGGTGACGACCATTCTTTGATCGCTTTCACCTTCTCTGGATCCATATTTAGTTCATTCGAAGAGATCACGAAACCCAAATAAATGAGTTCATTTTTCATAAAAGAGGACTTCTTCAAATTGATCAGCAGCTTCTTCTGTTGTAGCCTCCTCATTACTAGCGTTAGGTGCCTCAAATGCTCCTCTGTAGTCTTGCTAAATATCAGTATATAGTCTAGATATACAACCATGAACTTGCCAATGAAATCTTTTAGAATTTCATTCATCAACCTCATAAAAGTACTTGGGGCATTCTTCAAGCCAAATGGCATAACTAGCCACTCATACAGGCCTTCATTTGTCTTAAAGGCTGTTTTCCATTCATCACCTTCTCTCATCCTGATCTGGTGATATCCACTTTTCAAATCTATCTTAGAAAATAAATTTTCTCCACTTAAGAAATACATTAAATCATCCATTCTTGGTAAAGGAAATCTTTACCTGATGGTGATCTTGTTGATGGCTCTCGAGTTTGTGCACATTCTACATCCTCCATCTTTTTTTGGGCTCAACACAGTTGGTACTGCGCATGGGCTCAAACTTTCTCTGACTAAACCCTTATCCAGCATCTCTTGGACTTGGTTCCTCACCTCCTCATTCTCTTGAGGTGTTAATCCGTATGCTGCTTTGTTTGGCAGGCTTGCTCCTGGTATCAAGTCAATATGATGACTGATACTCCTGATGGGTGGCAATGAGTTTGGCAGCTCATCCACCACTATATCAACGAAATTATCCAACAACTCCTAAACTTCTTCAGGTAAATCATCCAATGATGTACTCGTAAGGATGACTCTGGGCTTCCTCACCACAACTAACTGCATCTCATGTTCTTCCTTGACTTCTTTTAGGAGTTCCTTCCCACTCATGAGAAGTATGCTTGTGTTGGCTTCCTCTTTCGCTCTCTTCTCCTCCATTGGTAGCAACATATGCGTCCTACCATTCTTCTCCAATGTATATGTACTCTTCCTTCCATCGTGAATGACATTTCTATCAAACTGCCATGGTCTTCCCAACAAAATGTGGCATACATCCATGGGAATTACATCACATTGGATTTCATCTTTATATTCTCCTATTTTAATTTCAACCAGGCATTGTTTAGTGATCATTACCTGGTGTCCTTTTTGCAACCATGAGACTTTGTATGGCCTTGGATGTGTAGTTGTCTTCAGCTCTAATTTCTCCACCATCTCCGTGGATACTAGGTTGTTAGTATTCCCACTGTCAATGATCACCTTGCATACTTTGTCCTTAGTCTTGCAAGCTATCCTAAAGAGATTGTTTCTCTGCACTAGTTTTTCAATTTCTGCCTCTGGTTTTAAGAGAACTTTTCTCAACATCAGGGATGCTCCATCCTCTGCTCCTTCTACCTCAACATCTCTTCGCTGTGCTTCTAAAATGTGAGCTTGTCCTCCTTCCTTCTTCTTCTCGGAACATTCCCAAGACACGTGCCCTATCTTTCCACAGTTATAACACCTTACTTCTTTTCTGCCTCTTCCTCTAGAAGAGTTTCTTACACCATTCTATCTTCCTCGTGAAATTCCTCCTTGTTTTGAGTGATTGTGTGGTTTCTCAGCCTCATCCTTAGACTGATGTGCTCTGTCACGGTTAAATCCTTTGCTTTTTCTTGGGATCGAGCCTTTACCTCTTCCTCACTGGTTTTTTTTTGTAGTCAGCTTCTCCTCTGCCTTCAACACAAACTAATAAGCATCTTCCACAATCCTTACTGACATCATGTTGAGCTTTTCCTAGATCTCATATCTCAAGCCATTTATATATCTGGTGACTTTTTCTTCGTCTCTTTCCCTTTGTCCAGTTCTGATGTTCAGCTGGTAGAACTCCTCGGTGTACTCCTTGACTGTCATCCCTTTTTGTCTAAGGTTTTGTAGCTTCCTAAAAAGATTGATCTGGTAGTCTTTGGGTATGAACTTAGCCTTTAGTTTGGCTACCATCCTGTCCCAACTCTTTATCCTCTGTTTTCCTTTACTTCTCCTCTCAGTTTGCAGTTCGTCCCACCACAGTGCTGCATGCCCTTTTAGCCTGGTGACTGCCTGCTTCACCTTCTTCTCCTCATCGACATCTTCTTAGTTGAAGTGTTTTTCCATGGACCTTATCTAGTCCAACAGTTTGTCAGCATCTAGATTTCCCTCATACATGGGGACCTCTATCTTAGCTTTGCCTCCCAATCTAGAAACTGCTCTCAATACCCGTTCCTCCATAGCATCCTCTTCTGTAGCTTCTTCAACCTCAACCTCTTCACTTTCTGCATCACTGACATCCACAAAATCAGGTGCTCTTCTATGTGCTACTTCCATTGCTTCCATTTGGGCACGAAACTCTCGCATCTCCCTCTCCACAACACAGTTGGCAAAAGGTAGCTCTCATCTTCTTTGCGACATTATGTTGACTATCTGTCACACACAGAGTATGGCTCCAAGTTATCTGTCTCCTTCTTTTCCTCCTTCGCTTGAAGTTTACAGACAAACAACTGATGCTCTAATACCACCTGATGCAGACCCCCTATCCCTCCTAAGGGCTGCGCGACCTCCCAGTCAGGATATTCTGGTTCCGGAGCCAAAATGGCTCTTCTGGTTCCAAACTGGAACCCTTCGAACAAACACACAGGTCCCTCCACAAATACTTAGTTGGCTTTTCCATGTGCTAAATGTGATCTCTCGCAACACACGACCAAGAGCCGTGACTGTACACTTATCCTTCCTGCTTTTCGTGAATCATGATTTCGGGAAATCCGGGTACAAGGGATATCCCTGCTCCTTGGAATACCCGGTTGCCGAAATGTCGAAAGGTTCCTAGCGCTTATTCTTTCAGGTTTTTGTGTTTCCCGAAATCTGGGTTCAAGGGATATATCTGTCCCTTGGAACTCCCGGTTTTCGAAATGCTGAAATACCGAATCCTAAAAGGATACTCCAAAGACATGTCGCATTTCGCGACTTCGAGATTTTCGACGCAATTCTCCCCGGCTCCTTGTCCTCGAAATTGCTGAAATGCTGAAATATCAGGGACCGAGACTTCACAAGTCAAGCATCCCATCCCTTGTTCTTCGAACCCTCGGTTGTCGAAATGCCGAAATACAGGTGCCTACTCCTTTGGGTTTTTGCATTTCGCAATTTTGGGAAATCTGGGTTTTAGGGATTTCCCTTCCCCTTGGGACCCCCGGTGGCTGAAATATCGAAATGTCCGGGTGCTTGTTTCTTTTGGATTTCACGCTTCACAAAATCAGGATACAAGGAGATGTCTCTACTCCTTGGATTCTCCGGTCGCCGAAAATCTGGAATGCCGAAATGTCTCGGCGTCTGATCAACGGTTCACAACGATCCCTGAGATCGATGATCTTGGTCGAATCGTGATTTCACATTTCGAGATTCTGAAAGACAAGATCCTCTGTCTCTCCAACTCACGGTACTTGAAGTCACATAATGGGCATCAAGAAACTCTCACTGCTAACCTCCTCGCATCTCCACCTGATCCAACGACCTACGGGGTTTCGGTGTTCCTCCTCGAGGACTCTCCACCGCCCATTCAGATATTTGAACTTCCCTCACCTGGATCTATGCAGCGTTAAAGTCTGCACTCCTTCTTCCAATCGGATGATCCACGGGAATTTCCACAGTGATCCAACGCTCGACGACATTCTTCCTCCTGAGCTTTTACTCGATCCCAACTTAGAATATTTTCTAAGTTTGTGATGACTCAGTCTTTGCTCCTTTCAGGGAATAAATTCCTGGTCTCGACAACACCTCC
This sequence comes from Picea glauca, assembly GCA_000966675.3. Taxonomy (NCBI): domain Eukaryota; kingdom Viridiplantae; phylum Streptophyta; class Pinopsida; order Pinales; family Pinaceae; genus Picea; species Picea glauca. Next base: position 34,986 of record JZKD02S1827982.1, on the reverse strand, counting down.
CAAAGTGTTATCCGTCTTGAGATTTGTCTGGTTCAGACTTCGATCTCTCGTGCACTCCTTGCATCTGAGGGATTTCGGTAACCCAGGTCCACAGTCCTTCTCTCTGGCTTGATGCACACCTTGTAGAGCTTCCTATGAAGAGAAACAATTGAAACTACCAAAATCTTATAGTTCCATTCACTTGTTTATAAAACAAAAAATAACAGGGAAATTGCACACAGTCCAAACATCACACATTTGGTTCAATTTCCCATTCTGTTCTATTCATAAGTGCCCATTGGCTACATACACATACAAATTACAGTAGCACAAAAATTGAGATTTTCTGCTCCAACGCAGTTCTCTTACAGTTGATTTCTCTGTATTACAGTTCTCTTCCTCCTTTCTATTACCGCTAACTGGGCTTACAAACCTTTACATAACTCAAAATGTTCCTAGGGTTTCCCCTGGCTACTTGCCTACTCTAAGCCTCATCCCACACTATCTTAGTCTAGTCATATTCCAGAGCTGAAGTAGAAACTTCTGCTCTGTTTACAATTTCAAAAACTCGCTTCAAAGGGAAAAATATGACACCGGTTCAGGCGTGCCTCCGAAGGTGAATTTCGGTGCTGAGTGGAGGCGGATCCCAAAATCGTTTGTGACTTCTCACGTTGAATTTCTGGAGGAAATCTCATGTGTTGGGTGGTCCCACCTCTGCACGCTTGCCAATGATGCTCCTGCATCACATTGCTTCTGTAAAAGCATCACAAGTTGCAATATATTCTGCTTCTACAGTGCTGAGTGCACTAGACTTATTTTCCTGCTAGCCCATGATATCATGGAAAATCACAAACTGAAACATATCCAAGAAGTACTTCTTTTGTTATCTACACTCCCTGTCCAATTTGAATCAATAAATCCATTCAGTTTTATATCATAACTCAAGCATGCCATGAAGATATTTCAAGGCATGATTCACAATTATTCAATTCTTATGGATAGGTTCCACCTGGAACTGGCTCAACATGTTTACAACAAATCAAATGTTTGGTCTAGTATTCATCGAATACATCAAGGATCCAATCAATTACTGGTACAGGGATGGGTCTACTGGATCAAAATCTCTCAATTTCTTCAAATCTATCATCATGGGAGTTTTCCATGGATTTTCAATCCATCATCCCGAAATTCTGAAGAACTATTTCGATACACTTCCTCTGTAATATGAAGTTTTCACAATGCTTCTTCTATACATGAGAATCTCTACACCAGGTTGCTTGAATCCATACAAGGTCTTCTTCTATCAACACACATGGGTCTCTTTTTGGTATACCTCAAAACCTTGAGGTTTCTCTACATATGCTTCTTCTTCAATTACTCTGTCGAGAAGAAAAGTCTTTACATCCATTTGATTTAAAATCCAACCCATGGATATTGCAAGAGATATAATGGATCAACTAGAGGTGTATCTGGTTACTAGAATAAGATATTGTCATAGTATTCTCCCTCCTTCTAGGAGAACCCTCTAGTTCTGAAACTCACCTTGTAGCTATCAATGCTTCCATTCATAATTTCTCACATACATTGTTGTTCATCACAAGTTCCTTCCATTCCTTCAGCTTGACTTCTTCTAGTGGGTTCAAACCATGCTAGTAGTCTTATGATTCTTGTTATAATAGTTGGTTCAATTGGTTGTTCTGACTTTTCTTTCTTTCTTGGAATATTCATGTTCTTCCTCACATTTCTCTTCAATGTTGGAGTCCATGGAATCTTCTATAGATTATATGCACTTCCTTTCTAAAGGTTCAAACTTCTTCGTTTCGTCATAGGAACATAAATTTATATGGACAACCAAGGATATTCGAGGCTTCTTTTCGAAGAAGACTTCTTCTAGAGTCAAATTGAACACGTTTTGCTTATCAGAGTTGCTACTTCTAACAAATAACATGGACAATTACTTCATAGTCTTCACGGGTTCTTTAATGGATCACATCATTGATGATTAACTCCCTCATAATCCAAACTTCATTCCTGAATGAGCAATATGCATGCTCTTCTTTTGGAATTCTACAATCAACTCCCTCCATCTGAGAGATTCCATGCTTCCGTTTGCATCCTTCTTGCTTTTTGTAAAGTGTCAAAAGTCCATTCTAGTTTCCTCTTGATTACTGACTTCTTTCTGGTCTGACTCCTTCTGGGTCTCTTCAATTTTGGTTCAAGTTGCGACCCATCTGGCAGTTGTTACTTATACACAATTTTAATAGCTTCCACATGGATTGTCACCAAAGGTAGTCAACGTACTTCATCCTTTTGAAATAAATGGAAATCCTTATCTGTTCTTCTCCCATAGGTATTGTTTCATTGACATTGACCATCTTATATTCTAAGAAATAGATACACATGATATGTATGTAAACATGGTATGTGCAAGGACTATGTTACAGAAGAATATTGTTACCATGACTAGTAGAATAAGTCTTCTTCATCTTGCTTGACTTTCTTTGAGGGTTCATTTTCTTTGGACGCTGTTTCTTCATGCGTTTCCTTCATTTTATTTAACTTAGGACACTGGTTCTTGTAGTGACCATATTTTTGATAGTTGAAGCATTGTATTTTTGACATATTCTTTTCTTGATTTGGTTTCTTGCTTGAGTGACACTTCTTCTTATTCCTGAATTTCTTGAACTTTGTTGTGTAGGCTTGATCATCATCTTTCTTTTGGGATTTCTCTTTTGCGCTAATCTTTGATTCTTCTTGTGCACAACAAGTCCAAATTTCTTCAAATGTGGGATACTCCATCCTTGTGTTCATGCTTGCGGAAAATGCATCCCATGTCTTGGGAAGGCCATTAAGTACTATATTTACTAGTTCCTTTTCTGAACTGATTTTCTCAATAGATTTTAGTTGATCTCTTAACTGAGAGATTCTTACAAAGCATGATGTTATGTTGTCATCATCATTCATTTTCATGTCATGAAGCTCATTCTCAGACTCATCAGTTGTCCAATATTTTTGACTGAGAAAAGGTTAGTTAGGGCATCATACATCTTCTTAGATGAGTCAAGATGAGAAATATAGGGTATCAAATGGTCCTTTACAAAGTATACTATGATGCTCATAACATTGATGTCATTGTCCTTGAATTTCTCCATAACTGCAACATCCTGAGGTTCATTCTCTTTTCTCGCTTCAAATTGTGGTTCTATGATATTTCCTTTCATTATATCCAACACTTTATTCTTGGCAAGGATGAGGTCAATCCTTGTCTTCCATGCTCTGAAGTTAGAAGCCCATTCTAACTTGTTTTATGACTTCATAGAGTAAGTCATGACTGCTTTGACTTGGTCAACCTTTGACTTTGACGAAAAACTCAAACTTGACACCTTGGTTTGCTAAGAGTACTAGGAGGTGCACTAGGCTAGGGCACACTAGATTATCCAGGAATTAGGTCAAGCATTTCACTTAAGGTGCCTCAACACTAGGGTTAGGGTTTCATTGTTGCAACAACAAACTTTGACTACAACTGCAAGTGCAACTAAGAAAATCCTCCCAAATCCTCCCAAACTACCTTCCAGTGGTTACACTGTCCGAAGATAGTGTGGGCCCATAACCTATTTGAAAAAATAGGTGTGCTCATTTCATGTAGACAATATATCAATATTGTTACCCAACCATAGGCACAAAGGTCACCCCCGAGCACCTTAACCTTGACAGACAAAATAATTTTGGAAGCAAACCCTAGAACCAATAACCAACCAAGGTAACGTATCTCTCTCCAAAGCCAGCGTACCAAGTAGAAAGTCCAAAACATAACCAGGTAGAAAGTCCAACCATAACCAAAGACCAAGTCACCACTACAAGAACTGCAACTCTCCTCCAATCATGTGCACTACTTTTCCTTATGAAGTTGTGCGTGTGAGAGTGACAAATGAGCTCTAGCACCCTCTTATTTATAGTTCCCCAAATGACCTATCTAGGTTGACTTCTACTTCTGGAGGATAATAATTTAATATAAATTATTATCTTGAGTTAACTTGTGTTCTAAGATTATTTCCATACCTTCTAGGGTTTCTCTTGCTTCTCAGAATATTCTGGACTTGTCAAAGGTTACACATAGAGGTTAATACCTCCCGCAACTACCGTAATATCAACATTAACCTCCATGTGTAACCTATGAATTAGAATAGAATATTCCAGAAGCAAGTGAACCATTAAATGATGTGTTGAAATCCTAGAAGAAAAGTCGACCTAGCAGAATAAATAATATTAGAATATTATCTTCCAGAAATACAAGTCTACTCCACAGGAAAAAGATAAACATAAAATATAATTACCAAAAAGTCAGGTCTGCCCATCGAGAAATATCACTGGATAGATTAATATAAATAGAGGACATTTTAGCTCATTTGGATACCCAGTTAGGGTGCAAGTATTGTGGAGAGATGCAATTGCAGTTGCAACTATAGATGCAAAGAGGAATAGGGGCATATGGTCATCTCTTGGTATTGGTCTCTCTTTAATGCTATCAAGTGATTCTCTTGGTGACATGCTTGGTGAAACTATTGGTGATATTCTTGCTAAGTATGGTGCAAGGTTGAGAGAGTAGTGTAGTTACAGTTGCTGCAACTGTGTATGGAACTTATTCAGTGGATATGGATACTCTCTCTCTTGTGCTCTACCATTGGAGAAGGAGCACTCTACTTGTAACACACCCACTATGGCATAATAAAATTTTCATTTTTCCTCAAGGGACAGAATCCCCGAAGTCCTACGGGGGCCTAGTGCAAGCTAGTTCTTCCCTGTTCACCTCCCCGTGATCGTGGGTTAGGACCAAAGGCCAAACAAACCAAGCACCTTTTCGTGTTTCATGACTCAGCGATACAATTGAGTCCAATCTTGAAGGTAGAATGGCAATGGGGCTTCAGAATGAAACCCTGGCCGTAGATCTAGGCGCACAGATTTTGGCCATCAAAATCTACCCGCCACTTAACGACAAAGCACTAGCTCCCTTTCTTTAGTCCCTAGTTCGATAGGACCACATACGTGCCTAAATGCAGGCGCCTTTCACAACTCCTGACCTTGTGAGGCGTGAGTTGAAGACCCTCGAATTTTCTTCACAAATCACCGATACCCGAGATCACGAAATGGGTATAGCTTCCTTCTGTCAACGTCCTTTGTGCGTGACCGTCGGCTAGGATAAATGCTAGCTCCTCTTGCTATTCGTTGCTTCATGAGTTCAACGGTTGAACTCTCGTTCCTCCCTTATGCGATCCTCTGAGACTTTAAAGTCAGTGAAGGTTGACCTTCCTTTCGCACTGCTCGCAACTCACCCCTTCGCGAGTTGTAGCATCGAATCTTGGCACCTTCCCTTCACGAACCATCGAGAAGTGATATTTAATTTTCCCTCTCGCGTTCTCGCTACTCGTGATTTCGTAAGTCCAAGGGTTGAGCTCTCATGCCTTTATCCCACGAATCCCCAAGATGCGAGAAGTCAACGGAGCATTGACTCCCTAGATCTCTGCCACCTGTCCTCCTCAGTTGGATGGTCCTAATCCTCTCGCGAATTCACCACTCGCGACTTGGAGCACTCAACCTTTGGGTTCTTACCTTGTGAACCTCCGAGTTCGCAAGATCCCTGGATCTCTGCCACCTGTCCTCCTAGGATGGACGGTCCACAATTGCTCCGGGGTTTCCACCCAGGAAAGTCCCGACCCCTTGTCACCAGGACTCCTGATATCGCGACTCCCGATTTCCCGAAATGGGAGATCTTACGACACGTGGTCTCCATTAATCGGACAACTCAGATCTATCCCGGGGTTTTCATCATGGAAAATCTCGAACTCTTGTCAACAGGAATCCCGATTCTGCGATTCTCGATTTCCCAAAATGGGAGATCTTACGACATGTGGCCTCCGTTAATCGGATGACTCAGATCTGTCTCGGGGTTTTCATCATGGAAAATCCTGAACTCTTGTCAACAGGAATCTCGATTCCGCGATTCCCGATTTCCCGAAATGGGAGATCTTACGACACATGGCCTCTGTTAATCGGACGACTTAGATCTATTCCGGGATTTTTTTTGCCCATATACATTGGAGTCTTAACCCTCGGGTAACTCCTGACAGATCCAACGGCTGTCGGGTTTTTCAGCCGAGATCTGACGGCTCGGACAGATTCCCTACTTGTGGGATCTCCCACGACTTCCTGAATGTGGAAAGATCTACGGTCCGGATAATCTCATGGACCTTGGGGATCTACGGTCCTAAACTCTTCACTACCCACGAAGACACAGGAAAACAAAGTGGTAAGGCATTTAACACCCTACTTTCTCCTACTAATCTAACGGTCGTGGATGACCGCAGATTCCCCGACGAAATCTCATCAATCGATTAACACCTATCAGGTTAAAGCACTTAAGACTCCATCTTCTTCCTTCGATCTGATGGTCATGAGTGACCACAGATCTCCCGATGGGATCTCATCCATCGATTCGTTACTTCATCCTTATGCTGTCATCTCAGTTTTCAAGAGGATCGTTCCTCCTCATGCAAGGTTACTAAGGCCTTACGCCTTCACAACTGCCTTCCCAGTTCTTGATGGGATTTTCGAGGAAGGTATTTCTATGGGGAGATTTACTCAGGGTACTACTTGAGGTATATAAGTATTTCATCCTCCCGAGAACCAGATGTGAAGTCTGAATTAGATCAGTATGCACACAAATAACGAATTCATGAGGACATAAACCATACGTAGTCTTTCCACATAAATATACAACTACTAGTACTGATCAAAACACCATACAGTCATTCTTATAATGAAATCATTCACAGTCTCCTAGATTATGAGCATAATTATCAAAATAAATATATATATATCTTTCAATATGCCAGAGGTAGAACACTTATCAGAAATAACACCAAGGGTCAAGCAACTACTGAGAGGGGTGCTCGTTTCCACCCAACCGTAGGCTTAGCGACTCCCAGCGGATTTACCACTAGCCACCCCCGAGCTGAGACCACGATGCTGTGAGATTGTGTCTCTGTTTTCCAGTGACCAGGAGCGAAGGTTGCAATCCTTCCTCTCTGCTATCACTCACTCTGCATGTCACCAGAGTTCTCCCCTTGTGTCTCCCCCCAATCGCTTCTACCCCACGCCTTATCCTCTTGCGAGGTTGCGTGTGGCACGATTAACCTCATGCTGGTCAGGCCTAATGGCTCTACGGATGGGCGGTTCACCTCCCATCCCTCATTTAAACCATCTACCTACCAGCCTGCGAGACATTTAATTCAGGGCCAGCGAGCCGATTTTGGTTCTCCGGGCCAGTGGAGTCCAAATACAGTATTAATTCTCGATGGAAGTTAACGCCACCTTTCCAAGTGCCTTCCACCGCCATCGTGGTCTCTTTTTCTACACATCCCCTCTCAACAATCCTACGATAAAATTCATAATGTTATTCACATTCATTGACCTTTTCCTCAAGGTCCAATTACATCACATATCCACATTTATGAGTTTGCCATAGTTCTTGGCCAGTCCAGTTATTTTTACAAACTGGGGGAAACATGGTGTTACAATTCCCTCCCCCTTAAAAGAAACATCATCCTCGATGTTCTTATCTATTAACATGAATTGCATGTACAGAAGTAAACAAAATCGGATATGCCTGTCTCATGGCATCCTCCATTTCCCATGTAGCCTCATATGGGACAAAATGTTTCCACTACACCTTGATCTGTGCAATGGTTCGGTTCCAGAGCGAGGTTTCCTTTTTGTCTAGTATGCATTGGGGTTCTGGTAGAAATTCTCCCTCTGGTTCCACCTGGATCACATACCAGTCAATTATATGATTAGCATCATGTACATATTTCTTCAATAATGAAACATGGAAAA
>JZKD02S1827981.1:580446-622900 GCA_000966675.3 Picea glauca | reverse complement strand
TTAGGTCAACTTGGCAAAACGGCTAGCATAAATGATAAATTTAACTAAAGGATGAGGTGAGAGAAAGTGTTGTAAAGACAAGGCTTTCAAACCCTAGAAGATGATGGCCCTAGGTATAGATAACCTAGGCCTAGGATGTCACCCCCTTTTCAACCTATAAACTTCAATGCTAGCTTAAGGGAAGAAGCAATATGAGTGTAACAAAGGCTAGGCTCAATCCTTCTTCTTCAATGGCCGAAACATTTCTCTCTAAGGGGACATGAAACAAGGACCTACTTCTGTGCTTGTTACCTATGGTTTCAAATCAACAATTTAATAAGAAAATGCAAGAAATTAAACCTACAACCATTCAATTAAGAATTTTTGTAGGAAAATCACTTACATATCATGAAGAAAGCATGTGCAAACCCTAGTTGTAAACCTTCCTTGGAGAGAAATGCCAAAAGATGCCAAAAAATCCTTCCAATAACAAATGTGCCTCACTTAGAAATACAAAACTACCCTAGGAGGGTGGAAAAATTAGACCTCACAAGTGTGAGTGATTGTGTTATCTCCAAATGAGGAAAAAACATCCTCAATATATAGCATCTCATGACCTTTAATTTAAAATTAGGTCATTAAAAATAGCCGACAAGGATAATAATCAAAATCATATTGTTTTTATATTAAACTATCAAATAAAACCCTAAATGAGCAATAAACAGGACGTCAAGCCCTTGTGAGGGAGATGTTGGCCCTTTTTAGGGCAATATGCAACACAAGATGACAAATGTTGGCCCTCCTTGGGCCTCCAAACTCTGCCACACATGCCAAACTATTCTATCAAGATTCCATACACTAGAGGTGATGTCATGGCTCCTAGAAGACGTCATGGGGCATCATATGGGTCACTTTCCACCTACAATGGATCAACCCCCCTGGGTTGGGCTCAGCCAAGGCGTCTTGGATGAAAATTTCCTCCTTCTTCCCTTGTGCAAAGGATCGACCAATCACTATCCTGTCTCTGGCCCTGATGGGGTCCCAACAACCATCTGATGGGCTCTTCAGCCCCATGGAGGTCCAAACTAATCATCTCCCCATGTGTACTGGTCCAACTGGTACCTGTTCGTCGGGCATGATCCTATACATCAAAAAATTTTCCCTCCATGGGCTCATTAGTCATAGGGATCATAGCAATGTCAATCATATTTCATCATTAATTTTTTCAAATGCATGCATAAAACCCCTAACATATCATCCAATAGCTTGAAGACATTACAATGACCTACTATACAAAGCCGAAGAAAAAGACAAAATGCCCTATTGGGATAGCATCCATAAGAAAGGAAAGTTTCCAGAGGGTATCATCCAATCCATGTAACATGAGGTGGTGTGGTCAAAGGATGTCCAGACATATAGGTAGAGTGAAAGACAGGGGTGATTTTATCTATGGGTGCCTTTTTAGAAGGTGAGTTGTACCTGTCATGGATGCAATTCTTTCCAAGCCCTTTATTACCTTTATTCTTTCTTTTCTTTATCACTTTTTCTTTTTTATTTCAAGGTCTAACTAGAGGACACTACCTTGGCATGGTGACCAGAGCTGACAGTGTTACCCACAAGTACTTTCACAGAGATGATAAGGTTGGCTCGTGATGAGACCCCCTTTCCCTTCGTTATGCAACCAAAGGTCATTGCTCTATCATGGTAACTAGATAATGGCAATGTCATACTGCTAGGTACCCATGAACATAATGGACTGGCTCATGATGAGACCCCCCATCCTCTTGGCTAGGTCTTGTTTTGTCATTTTTCTTTGAGTCCCTCTTGTTTCTTGTTGAGAGACCTTTTATTGCCTTCTCAGGGATCCCTGGGTGAGGCATCTCTAGGTTTTATTTTTTATGGCTTTTATCTCTTACCAGTTTCTTTTACCTCCTAGGCCTTTATCCCCTTCTTCCCACGAGATAAGGTGTAACCCCACAAATAGGTCATCCTAATGTTCGGACTAGGGGAATGGGATAGATGAGTGAAATATAAGATGTAAGAGTGATGATATGATGGGAGCAGACGATGGCCCTTCAAAATTCCCCCTGGTTGCTAACCAAAACCTATGGGTACAAGCTTGCTAGGGTACCCTGTCAATCCCTCCAACCATGGTCAAGTGGGTTAATGTAAGATCCAAGCAGTCGTCAGAAATGAAAGGAATTTGATGCACATATCTTAAGGTTATAATGATAAAATATGACACATACCATGATACCTGGACCAATTACCTCATAGAGCAAGAGTCTTCTCCGATACAAGTCCAAGACGAAGGTGATGGATGTTGTTGTTGCTGACAGAACAAGTCTGATGAAGAAGAAGAAAGATGGGCCCTCCAGGGCCATGCTCAAGTCAATCCTTTTCTCGGTACTTCATGTCTAGGACTTGTGGGCCTCAAGACATGATCTCCTAGTTAACCCCAAAAATCGGGGATAACAGGCTCTGATGGGTAAGTTGGTACCTCAACTTCCTGGGGTCATAACGTTTTCATACGACCTCCATTTTAGGCACATGATAGCCCATTGGAAAGGTATTTTTTAGAACTACACATTATTATGTCAAACTATGACTCTATTTACAATTTGACTGTGTCAAGAAAAAGAAAACATTGTTTAGAGCCTCAAAACAGTCGTGGAAGTACAAAAAGATGTACTAACATGAAAAACTCCAAAATAAGCTGGTTGGATTAGGTGGGTAGCCACCAATATCTACGTGGAAGTTGTGTAGGACTTCAAACAACTCCAGAATTGTAGAACTCACAATTACAAAGAATTACAGAAGAACATGTTGAACTAAAACTGTCAAGATGAGTCAGTTGGAATAAGTGGGTGGCCACCAATATCCACCTGGATCACCCGAGGTGTACCATTTTACTAGGTAATCTACCGGCCAGAAAAAGGGTTAACCTTATGCCAAATAGATATTAATTCTGTACCAATTAATGAGTGAAAGAAACAAGGTTACTCGACGATCTTTTCTTTTTTAAGGATTCTGAAAAGGGATTAAATAAGACTCAATAGGGTTTCCTTTTTCATAAATAATCTCCAAGGCCTGAAAAAGTGATAAACCAAAACCAAGGAATGGCCCTTTTTCACAAATTTAGTCCCTCGGCACCAAAAAAGTTTAAACATACACCTTATAATACTCTCCTAGAGAACTGTAGCTCCTATGGCATACCTTTTTTGTCAATTAGCCATCCAGACCGAAAAAGGGGTAAACAATCTTCAGACAGATGCATCTTCAAATTTCAGTTTGACGAATGTGAAGAGAAACAAGATCGCTTGACAATCGTTTCAATTTTAGAGATTCTCAAAAGAGTGTAAAGAGGACTTCAAGGGGGTTCCTTTTCATATGTAATATAAGAGATCCCTAAAAGGATAAATAATCTCTCACTATATGTCACTTTCATAGCTTAAATGAGCTTGAAAGGAAACAAACCATGCTTCTTGGGAGTCCTAAGGGTTGAAGCCAGAAAAATCTTTAAGAAGAGAAATGAGGCGTACAAATGAGTCATTATGGGACTAAAGAGGACTCTTATTCCTATGAAGTACTTTGACATGGGAACCAAAAGGCAAACAAGGCTCTAACTAGGATTCCCATGGAAGGAAGGCTCTACCAAATAAAGTATGACACACTTATCAACAAGGAAGGCTAGTCTCACAATTCATTGGAGTCAATCCTAAGGCTAAAAGAAATAGGAAATAGTTAATGAAAAAATGAAAGTAGGGAAAAATATAACCTATCTGCCAATTTTTAGGTTAATACATGTCAAAATGGATCGATATGATGAACAAATGTCAAAGAAAAATGTCTCCAAGTTCCTACATATAAGGCCAATAACACTCATCCAGAAGTTAATAAATCCAATATAGATAGAGACTTCAGAAAATAAGAGGTCTTATTGAATACAAAACTTGAAAACATCAAACTTTGAATGTTCAGTATGGTACAAGGCACCACACAAACTTACAACTCATGCATAGTATTGGTTCAAGTAGATCCCACTACTAGGATCTGACCAAGAGTCTCTTTGATAGTCAACCTGGAAAATCTCCCAATAGGGAAGAAAACAAAAACCATGGTGTAAGTCTTCCCACGATATATAATCCATATTCATGGCTTCAAGGATATCTTCATCTGAAGTTAATTCAATATATGATAAATCAAGTGAACGAGGAGGTTCGACAGTCCCAAAGGGCGAATCAAACTAACCATATTCCATATGATGATGGAGGTTTTGGCTAGGACTGGTAGAGTTTATCAACAAAGAATCACAAGCACAAGATCTTGAGGATCTAGAAACAGTGAGATCAGACTCAAAAGGAAACTCAATATCACTTGGACCAAGTGGGCGAAGCAAGGTCTCCCATGCCCCCATTGGATAAACCAAAGGATCAATTACTGATACCAAGTCTCGAGAAGTAAAACATGAGTGAAAAAGTTCCTTCTCAGGAGAAATTGAGCACCGAGGATAAGACACCACATAATTTATCCTTGGTGGGGTAGAGTCTACATGAACACTAGGAACGTATAAAGGAGAAACCTAAACTAATGTCAAATTAGGATGGTGATTGTCAAATTCCAGCTGGTCAATAGTGACAATGCTTCCATTGTGAGGGAAATGCATCACCTGGAAGAGCATAGACACCACAATGTTCATAGAATATACATAATCACGCCCGAGAATCATATTGAAATCTAACGAGCCATACACCAATATAACATCAACAAGGACATTATTCCCACCTAACTAGATAGGAAACTGAGGAAGAATCCCCAAATATTCACTAGGATGTCTATCAAAATCCAATAGCCCATGTGATTCAAACACAAGATCGGGAGAACCCAAAGCTTTCTAATCCGAGGAGGATAAAATACTTGTAGAGGTTCCTTCATCTACAATACATCAGTAATTTGTTTTTGAATTAACTTCAATCCTTATTTGAAAGGGTGTAGAAGAAGGAAGTCGAGGCTCAATAAGGTCATTCCAAGCAAAGGAAACCCTTTCTATAATTTTGAGGTGAATTTCAAGTCTCTGTCAAACACAATTGTCTTGGGAATACCATGCAATCGTGCTACTTCCTTCATATAGGTATCAACAACATTAGTTTCATTGTGAGTAGTCTTCAATGGAATAAAATGGGCAGCTTTCGTAAGCTTATCCACCACAACCATGATGGAATCATGTTGCTTGTCGGTTCTGGGAAATCCTGTGATGAATTCCATTATCACCACTTCCCGATTCCACTCAGGAATGGGTAAAGGCTGTAGCAACCCTGCTGGGTGCCTATGCTGAGCTTAAATTTTTAACACTCCATACATCTGTCAATGTATTCTACAATTTCCTTCTTCATACCTGGCCAAAAGTAATGGCTCTTGACTGATGCCACAGTTTTTTGATATCCAGGGTGCCCAGCATAAGGCACATTATGCATTTCCTTTAAGATCATAATTCTCAATTCTTGGGAATTAGGTACATAAATTATGTTTTTATATAGGAGTGTTCCATCATCTCCCAATTTATAATCTTCCACTTTTTGTAGTAACTTACCTTGTTGTAGCTTTTCCATCAATTCTAGGTACTGTAAATCTACATTTGCAACTTCCAAAATTCTACCTTTAATATCAGTTTCATACATGCTAATGGTCGTAGCACGTAGTTCATGCACTTTTATGTTGAGTGCATCAACCACTTTGTTCTCCTTTCCTTTGATATGCTTGATATCAAATTCGTACTCACAAAGGAATTCCAACCATCTAATTTTCCTAGCATTCAAGGTTTGATGATCAAACAAATACTTCATACTGTTATGGTCTATCCGCAGTTCAAACCTCCTTCCCATGAGGTAGTGCCTCCATTTCCTCAGAGCATGCACTATGGATGGCAACTCCAAATCATGAGTTGCATAGTTCTTTTCATGATCCTTTAGTTTCTTGGACTCATAACATATTAAAAACCCATTATGACTGAGGACTCCTCCCAGTCCTTCTTTGCATGCGTCTATACACACTACAAAATCTTCATTCGGGTCTACAATCCTCAGGATCAGAGCACTGGTTAATATCTATTTCAATTGCTGGAAGCTTCTCTCTGATTGTTCTGTCCATTGAAATTTCTTCTCCTTCCTTTGCAAGGAAGTGATGGGGTGAGCTATCCTTGAGAATCCTACAATGAACCTTCTGTAATAGCCATCTAGACCCATAAAGGATCTGACTTCTGTCACATTCTTTGGTGTTGACCATTCTCTAATGGATTCTATCTTCTCAGGATCCAAGGCTATCCCATCCTTTGAAATGATATGTCCCAAGTAATGGATCTGCTTTTGATAAAATGAGCACTTTAGCAATTTTGCATACAATTGGTGATCTCTTAGCCCCTGCAACACCATCTTCATATGATGTTCATGCTCTTCTTTTGACTTGGTATACACCAGGATGTCATCCAAAAATGCTATGACAAACTTGTCTATATATTCTCTGAATACACCATTCATTAGGCACATAAAAATAGCGGCTGCATTTGACAACCCAAAGGGCACCACTGTGAATTCATAATGACCATACTTTGTTCTAAAGGTAGTCTTGTTGATATCTTCATCCTTTATCCTTACCTAGTGATACCCTGACCTGAGATATATTTTTGAGAATATATTGGCATCCTTCAATTGATCAAAGAGATCATTGATCCTCGGCAGAGGATACTTGTTCTTAATAGTCACTTTGTTAAACTGTCTAAAATTGATGCACAATCTCAATGTCCCATCCTTCTTCAAGAACAAGACTGGGGCACCCCAAGGTGACACACTTTGACGTATATACCCCTTCTCCAAAATCTCTTCAAGCTGCAGTTGCATCTCTTTCATCTCTGTTGTACTCATTATATAGGGATTTTTTGACAGTGGAGTTGCTCCAGGCATCAGTTTAATAGAGAAGTCAATATCTCTCTTCGGGGGTAGTCTTTATACCTTGTAATGTCCCCACTTTAGAACATCATCACAGTGGAGAGGTTTATGATGACCAGAGTAGCCAGATGTGTGTTATAGCGAGTACAGGGGTTATTGAGAGGCACTTTGAGGTCCAGCTTGCATTTCTCAGCATATCTCATCATTATGAGCCATTCCACACAAATTGGCTTTGGTTTCGTTGCATTTCAATGAATTCCATGATCTTGACTATTTTGAGCTATAAGTCAATTAAATTCACTAAAGAAGTCATTTTGGGCACATTACTTAGAGGAACCTTTCAGTGTAATAGCTCATTGGAATCGGGAGGAGAAATAGTATAGGATGGGATGGCTAGAAGTGACTTTTAGTGGCCAAGGAAGCCAAAAGGAGAGATAAGGCGATTTTCGAAGGTAAAAAGGTTAATTAATTAATTAAAGTGATTTAATTAATTAATTAAATATTAATAAAATGAAAGTCACTTGGAGGGAGAAGATGAGCCAAAATGTATAAAGGAAAGGCAAGGGCCTCTTCTCATCCATTCATGTATGATCATATTTTGATATCTGGCTTCTAGCTAGTGAGCCTGACATTGGGGGTTTTGAGGGTTTTGACTTAACAAACCCTAGAGGACGATTTGGTGGTGAAAGATTCCACCTAGCTTGTCCCAAGCTTGGTATCGGAGATTAAATACTCTCCCACACCATTCTAGTTTGGTTCTACATCAGTGCAGGAGGGTTCTACACTAGCCACAGGCACAAGAAGGAGGAGGGGCGCACCATTGGGGGTTTCCAACAAGGGGGGTCACACCATTCTTGAAGGAAGGTTCGTTGAAGGACTTTGAGAGGGATCTTGGAAATTTGACAATTTGGTTTTTACTTGTAGGTCCTTAGCCATGATTTATAATGCCTCTTGAGAGAGATTTATGGTTCAGATTATTTCCTAGAGCAGTGGAATGAATTGGAGAGAAGGAGGTCATTTTTGAGATTCATATCTATTCCGTTTGGAGGAGTTATCCATAGCATTTCGGCCTGAGACTTTAGGATGGGGATCCTATCATCTCAATCTATCATTTGGCTGAGTTTGGGTTCATTTGGAGGCCTCCTTCATTAGGGCCGAAATTGTAGGGTTTGGTAGTTTCAGGAGGGCGCAGCTCAATTGGAGGATTTAGCATTAGGAGGGGTTTCCCCTCGGTGTTTCAGTTTGAGATTTCAGGAGAGGTTTCCACTCATCCCGATATATAGTTTGGGATCTTCAGTGTAGCATTTGGAGGTCTTTGACAGTAGGGCCGAAATTGTAGGGGTTGACAGTTCCAGTAGGACGTCGCATCTTCCAGTGGGGGTTTGGCACTTCATATGGCCCAGATCTACCTTGGCATTGGTCTTCATATCTTATCCAAACTTTGGAGGGTTATAATATATTCCTAGAGCATTTTGTAGCAGATCTATTTTCTATCTTGTTAGCCATCTGTTGAGCATTCCAGATCGACATCTTCATTGTAGCAGGTTTCTCTATTTCATGAATAAAAGAAAATTTGAGATGTTCTGTCTTGTCTATCATATAGCATATGGTTGAGGTATGTTCCATGGTTATATATTCTTGTTTATTTTTAAAATACACATATATAACACATCAATAAACCCTAAGGCTGAAATCAAGAGCCCATCCTGCAAGTAAACACATCTAAACAAGTAGATAAGCAAAATGTTTGACGAAATACCTCACTCAGCAAAAGTTTTAAAAGACACCAAAATCATGATGATCCTGGCATAATAGATTGGGATCATTATAGTGGTATCAGAGCTTAAATCCTACCATCTTGAGGGGTCTCTCATAGGGATAAATGGATAGTTGGAAAGAAATGGATAAGGTATGACTTGAGATATCATGCTTGGAGATAATTTATCACAGGCTTAGCGAGGAAACTAAGGCTATAATAACCTTTCCTCAGTACATAGCCTTCATGAATCCCATTTGGAGTGAGGAGGATATTTTACATGGGATGATTTTAGTGGATAAAAAGAGAGAAGAAGTACCTAAATGGTGGGAAGAACAGAGAAACCCCACACCCATTAGGAGCACGCAACCTTGCTACAGTTGCAAGGGGTCATGGGAACCAGATCATAGGTGCAGGGGTAAGGATGAAAAGCACACTATTGAGGCACACTATGACAGTAATGATGAGATGTGTGAGGATGGACTGATAGATGTTGATTTGGGACAGTTTGATGATGATAGTGACTCTTGCACAGAGGCTAGTGATAGTGACTCTTGTATAGAGGCTGATGCTACTAGCACGCTTGAGGAGGATGATGAATCTTGTGTAGTGTATAGGTAGTTGGATGGAAAGGAATATAGCACCAGTGTCACAGAAGATATATCACATACCATTGATGACCTTATGCCTCAACAGAGTGGTGACACTAGTGAGGAGTCACACGTATTAGCACCTAGAGATGATGAAATTTTTATGATGGTCGTGACACATATGTCATCCTTCTCGACACCCCTGATAGCCACGTCACATGAGGAGGCTAGTGGCATGTTATATATGGTTGAGGAGCCTTGTGTGAGGGATGCACACCACATACATGTAGATCCACTGATCTAGGAGGAGATACAGGGAGTAAAAACAATGGACCTTACATATACAGATCATCCTGAGGAGATGGAGTCATAGCTTTTGGAGACTCTGTTAGTTGAGTGGGTTGTGGACGTTGATAGGTTGATGGAGCACTTACTTTCTAGTTCAGCCAACATTGATGAGGATGCACTCTTTATTGGTCAAGACGACCATGGCACGTGTCTAGATACATCTACATGGGATCTAGGCATAGATGATAGTAGCAAGTTGAGTACACAGGAGGATATAGTTTCTCACACTGGATACAGTATGATTCAGAGGGAGCTAGCAGTTGACGATGATGTGTAGTTACATATGGGAAGAACCAGTAGCATTGTAGATAGTGGGTAGTTCAACACGTTATCTTATGAAGAGAGTGTATTTGGGGACTCCAGTGTTGACACTAGTAGGACTGACACTATAAGTGAGGGATATGAGATGACACCTCAGCATGACCATGATCAGGAGTCACAACACTTAACAAAACAGTTGAGAGTTAGTGAGGCTATGATCATGGAAGCCACTAGACGTATTGATGACATGCATGAATTACTGGAATATTACTGTTGGAGAGCATCAATGGCACATGGTAGTTCAGATGAGGGATTTTCCATGGAGGACTTTCATACTCTCAGGGAGAGAGTATCGATGATGAGGACTGACTACCAGTAGTTATTGATTGACAGGGACTACCTATTGAGGATTAGTGATATGCATCATGAGGCTCTGAGAGAGCAAAAGATGGAGGTAGACAAACTTACTCAAGAGTTGGAGAGCGCTCGAGGATTCTTGAGAGGCACACAGAAAACCCTTCAAGAATCAGAGTCTACATCAGATGAGCCTCTTGAGGAGATTTGTCAGAGATCCACTTCATATGTCTTAGTAGACACTCAGATATATCATGCATTCATGTTTTTAGGAGATGTTGATGATCTAGAAAAGGAGCACTAGTTGATGGAGGACACTTCCATTTGTCTCCTGAGGGCGGTTGATCTCCATATAGAGGTTGATCTAGAAGTATGCCTAGGATCTATGATGCAACATGAGTCTACGATAGATGACATGAGTATGTCGAAGCATACAATGATGAGTGATATCTCACAGAGACATGTCGAGATGTATGGTGGGATTCAGAGGGGTGTACTGACTTGTAGGGAGGAGACACACTTAGGGGAGCATGCAGATACCACTCCTTTGCAGTAGCACATGGATATGAGAGAGAACCTTCACCATATCAGCAGTTGCATGAGAGATGATAGATGGAGGTTGGTTGACCAACAGTTGAACGAGTTACTTCTGGTTGTAGATGAAGATTGGGGTATAGTGATGGCTATAGGGGAGTAGTTATCAGGGGTAAAGGTAGATATTCTCTTGGTTGAATCCTTGGCATTGACCAAAGCATGTAACACCTTCAAATCCTATAGCCAGCTGCAGTTGTTTCTATTAGCCTGTCCTGACACCTTTATCATAAACAACATCATGAGGAAGGATAGGCCGTGGCTAAGAACATGGGGAGTGGCTAGGCGGAGGCCACCTAACAAGAGTACTTTTACAATAGCCAACATGATAGAGGTGCATCGTCATATGTAGCCATCAGAGACTTGGTGCATGACGATGAGCACCACAAGCCAAATGATAGCAGATAAACACAGAGGACTTCCAATAGTGATCATTCTAACACAGGAGCAGTTAGAGGAGATTGGAAGTGATAAAATTCCACGTCTTTCATGGGATCTAGGATTTCACTTGGTTAGCAAGGTGTTTCAATACATGGTGACCCAGGCTGCGCCAGAGAGCCACACACTCCACCAGGGGTTGTTTTGGAGTGGGCCTGCAGGGACTTACCCTATAGAGTGAGGCAATTTCTCTATATTGATTGTTATGATCGGACATGGAGATGGTTGGACAAGTACTACTTCTACATAGAATTTTTTGCAGGTACTGTTTTTGGACAACAGGTCCAATGGACACAGGTATTTCAGCATGAGGATTCAGGAGAGGAGGATCCAGTACGTATGCAGGAGGCAGAAAATTATAGTTAGAGTAGTGTAGGGACATCATTGTGATTGTCGACATAGGTTAGCATGGGACCCAGGGATTGCAGGGTTGATCATTTCACTGACTGACAGGGGTGACTGGACCTTTGCAAGGGAAAGTCATTCTAACCTTCCATGGAGATTCAGTGTTGGGGGGAGCACGTCGCTTGAGAGTGACTCACAAAGGCCTTGTCATACCTCATTCTGGCATCAACATGTGTAGTTGATGGAGGCCATAGAGACTTGGAGGATGGACTCATTCCCAGATGAGTCCATGTGTCATATGCAGGAGACTCACTGAGTTGGTTTATTTCAGGATTATGCTTTCAAGGGGCTAACAGTTCATGACTTGTTATGGGACCCAAGGAGCAGAGTGTATGAGTGTTCATCTTTGTATGGGTTCTACTATGCATCCCACTAGTGGACATGGGATCCTGGTATTTTATTTGGATTTATTTGGTTATTTCTTGAGGACAAACAATTTTCTAGCAGGGAGGATTGTAATGTCCCCACTTTGGGACATCAACACAGTGCAGAGGTTTATGATGACCAGAGTAGCCAGATGGGTGTTATAGTGAGTACAAGGGTTATTGAGAGGCATTGTGAGGTCCATCTTGCATTTCTCATCATATCTCATCATTATGATCCATTCTGCACAAATTGGCTTTGGTTTCGTTGCATTCCGATGAATTCCATGATTTTGACTATTTTGAGCTATAAGTCAATTAAATTCACTGAAGAGGTCATTTTGGGCACATTACTTAGAGGAACATCTCAATGTAATATCTCATTGAAATCGGGAGGAGAAACACTACAGGATGAGATGGCTATAAGTGACTTTCAGTGGCCAGGGAATCCAAAATGAGAGATAAGGCGATTTTCAGAGGTAAAAATGTTAATTAATTAATTAAAATGATTTAATTAATTAATTAAATATTAATAAAATGAAAGTCATTTGGAGGGAGAATATGAGCCAAAAATTATAAAGGAAAGTCAAGGGCCTCTACTCATCCATCCATGTATAATCATATTTTGATATCTGGCTTCTAGCTAGTGAGCCCGGCATTGGGGGTTTTGAGGGTTTTGACTTAACAAACCCTAGAGGACGATTCAGTGGTGAAAGATTCCACCAAGATTGTCCCAAGCTTGGTCTTGGAGATGAAATACTCTCCCACACCATTCTAGTTTGGTTCTACATCAGTGCAGAAGGGTTCTACACCAGCCACAGGCACAGGAAGGAGGAGGGGCGCACCATTGGGGATTTCCAACAAGGGGGGTCGCACCATTCTTGAGGGAAGGTTCATTGTAGGAGTTTGAGAGAGTTCTTGGACATTTGAGTATTTGGGTTTTACTTGTAGGTCCTTAGCCATGATTTCTAGTGCCTCTTGAGAGAGTTTTATGGTCCAGATTATTTCCTAAAGCAGTGGGACGAATTGGAGAGAAGGAGGGAATTTTTTAGATTCATATCTATTCAGTTTGGAGGAGTTATCCATAGAATTTTGGCATGATACTTTGGTAGGATGATCCTATCACCCTGGTATATCATTTGGCCAAGTTTGGGCTCATTTGGAGGCCTCCTTCATCAGGGTCGAAATTGTAGGGTTTTTTAGTTTCAGGAGGGCGCAACTCACTTGGAGGATTTAGCATTTGGAGGAGTTTCCCCTTGGTATTTCGGTTTGATATTTCAGGAGAGGTTTCCACTCATCCCGATATATAGTTAAGCATATTTAATGTATCATTTGAAGGTCTTCGACAGTAGGGCCAAAATTGTAGGCGTTGACAGTTCCAGCAGGATGTCGCATCTTCCAGTGAGGGTTTGGCACTTCATACGGCCCAGATCTACCTTGGCATTGGTCTTCATATCCTATCCAACCTTTGGAGGCTTATAGTATCTTCCTGGAGAATTTTTTAGCATCTCTATTATCTATCTTCTTAGCCATCTATTGAGCATTCCAGATCGGCATCTTCATTGTAGCAAGTTTCTCTATTTCATGAATAAAAGCATATTTGAGATGTTTTGGATTGTATATCATATTGCATATGGTTGAGGTATGTTCCATGATTATATATTCTTGTTTATTGCTGCAATACACATGTATAACACATCCATAAACCCTAAGGCCAAAATTAAGAGGCCATCCTGCAAGTAAACACATCTAAACAAGTAGATCAACAAAATGTTTGATGAAATACCTCACTCAGCAAAAGTTTTAAAAGACACCAAAATCGTGATGATCCTGACATAATGGCTTGGGATCATTACATACCTCCTGAAATACATCTTAAAAATCTTTTAATACTATGTGATCTTCAATATTTGACACCTTATCCTTAGGTGCTTCCTCCACATGGGATGCAAATAATTAACAACCTTTCCCATAGCATCTCTTCAATTGCATTGCTGAGATTTCTTTGACAGTAACTATCCTTGGGATTTCTTTCACTTTCCATGGGTTTCCTCCCTATTCCAAGCAAGTGAATGCCTTGTTACAAAATTCTAAGATGGCATGGTGTTGGTCCAACCAATTCATCCCAATTAGACTGTCATTGGAACCTAAATGTAAAATGTTTAATTCATCTCTCATGCTCAATCCGTTCATGTCCACTGGACATGACTTAACCAATTTTGTAACCTTTCTCTTGGTTCCTGTAGCCAGCTACACCAACCAAGATTTTCCATGTTTTCTTATTGACAATTGAAAACTTTCCACCACTCTAGGATCTATATAACTATGGCTATCCCTTGAATCAATTAAAATAGTAAGGGCATGGTTGATTTAACTATATCTTGTCACTAAATCATACATTCAACTTCAATCATGTGTGATTTAAACTTAGCTTCTTTGTTGTTCAGGGATGCATAGATCTTTGATACTCTATTGCCCATGTCCTCCATTATTTCAGCCTGTTGAACATTGTGGACAACTCTCACTTTGTCATTTATGTGGGGGAAATCTCTGTACCTATGATTTCCTTTACAACCCCAACATTCCATAGGTGGTTGTCTTGGAATTTTCCCACCTAATTCATCCTTCTTGGGCTCTCTAAAACATGGTTGTCCTTGAGGGATATTCCTAAAAAATGGTGGTTTGATTCCCTTTTTCCTCTACTCCCTCTTAAACTTCTTCTTGTCTTCCCAAGCTGTTTGGAAAGTAGGATTTTCTTTTTGTTGATCATATAATCATTTTTCTCTCCTTATACCTTCTTCCATAGCTTTTGGGTCATCATACTGGATATTGTCACTGATGGAAGATGGTAGTCCACTCAGGTACCTTTGAATTTTGATAGTCTGATCCTTGATGAAGGGGACATATTTCAACATCTCCAAGAATCTTCTTTCATACTCATCAATGGACATATTTCCCAGCTTGAGTTCAAAGAACTCTTTCATTTTCTTGTCATAATACCTCTTAGTTAAGTACTTCTTTTCAAAATGTCTCTTGAACTCCCTCCAAGTAACATTGTTCTCTCTGACGTGTTGTACTTGCACAAGATGCTCCCACCATATGGATGCCTTTCCTTTAAGTTCGTAAACGGAAATTCTCCCCCCTGCATGAGAAGAATAGTTTCGCAGTTAGAAATATTTCCTCATGCCCAACAACCATGTCTCAGTATCTTCATCTTTCTTGTGTTCTTTGTCAAAAGTAGGAGGCTTAATCTTGTTCATTTCACCCTTCAGCTCATCCACTCCATATCTCCTATTCTTTCTGGTAGGAGATGGACTTGAACTACTGTGTACCTCCTTATTGGAATGTTTTGGGGAGTGACGATGATGCCTTTTAATGCTTCTTGATATTCTCTTCTTCTCAGGGGTCTTACGATGACCTTTTTTTCTTGAGTCACTCTCCTTATCCAACTTATTTTCGATTCTTTCCAGACTTTGCATCAACTTTAAGTTGAATTTTCCTTATTGAACCATGGATTTCATGAGCTTTACATTATCTTCTCGATGATTCTGGGCATCTTTCTACAATTGTTCAATCATTTTTATCATGTACCCTTCCTTATCTATCTCTTCTCCATGCCCATTGGAATTCGATCCTTCGACTCCCAAATGGACATCCATTCCTTTAGCCTCATTCTCTAAAATGGAAGCATTCTGTGCCTCCTCCAACCTCTACTCTCAATGGAAATTCTCTTTAGTTATGATACCCGTTCACTTTGCAAACACAACGTGTAGTCAACTAGAATTCGTCAGGACATAATTCCTTAACAAATCGCACAACATTCATAAACCAATCTGATTACAGAAAATGCTTAGATTTCACTTTCTTTCTGAGCTCTTCTCTGCTCGGTAATAATTTTCAGGCACTAGCCCCTTTTTCTCAATTCTCAACCCAGGTTATCATGTGCCATGACCAAGCTCTAGGTCAAAAGGTGTTTACTCAGGCCTTCGGATTTCGAAAATTTTCAAAACTCCCCCCAACAATCTCTCGGAGTTTGAATTATCGAACTCGTGAAGTAGGGTGAATAAATGTTCCATGTCTGCCTAGCATCCAACTACTGATACCCACTGTGGACTTTGGTCATCATAGTTTCAGGACTTCAGAGCTTCAAGACTTCAAAAGTTCAAAGCTTCGAGACTTTGGAAGCTCTCACACTTTCGTCCTTCCTATCTTTCTAATTCCAAAATTCTAAACTTCTTACCCCCAGGTCCAAATAGTACAAATGTCACCAACCCAGGTGGTGGCACATGGCATGTGGAAGGTCCAAGTCATCCTTGGAAATGTCATCCAGCCCCACCAGGTCTACTTTTCTCTTTGGAACTTCAAGCTTCGAAAGTTTGTGCATCAGCACTTCCCACTTCTTCCAATCGTCGAACTCCAAAAATATGATCTGCTCTTCTTCTTGATCTAACAATCAAGCTCTTTTCCTTCAATCTATGGTGTAGATCTCATTTGGGACTTTGGAGTTTTGGGTTTTTTCCTTTCTCTATATTTGCATCAAGCTTCACCAACGTCGCGAAGTCCGAAGGGCTTCCAGGTTAACCCTTTTGTGCTTTCTCCATATCTGACGGTCATAAAGGGTTTCCTTCCCTTACAAACAAATCCAATGGACCCAACACCACAAGTGTTTTGATCTCTCTCTATGTGGCTAAATACCATGTTTGTTGTAGTTTTATAATATGGCTACACCTCCTAAGCTTAGTAACACGGCCAAAGTAACCTCTTGGATCTTAGGAACATTATAAGTTTCAAAATTGGTCCCTCCAAACTAGGGATGATTTTAAGGATGGAAATTTATTTTAAAATGTAGAAACCTTGGCGAATATTAATGATCCTTCATATCTCAACTATAAATGTTTAGTGATATTTTTTTTTAAATATTCAAATTTAAAAGTATTTTGTATGGTTTTTATAAACTTTTGGCGATTTTTAAGGTAAAATAATTTTATCCTATAGAATTTGTGCAAATCATTTTTAAAATAGCGAATCTTGTTTTTGGAAAAACCATGGAAAATTAGCCCATGAGAGAAATTTAGCCGCTAAAATCATCCCTTCTCTAAACACAATTTCTACTTGAAAACTTGGTTCCCATGACCACTTATCCATCCCATCCAGGCTCAGCATTGAAACCTTGGCTCTGATCTCAAATTTTGTCTATTTCAACAACAATCTTTTCCGAACTCTTGCTTCAACTTCCACTAACATGGCCCATCTAGGCTCAGTGTTGAAACCATGGCTTTGATACCAAATTGTAACGTCCCCGTCCACCAACAGGCCAGGGAATTCCACCAACATGAAACTTCACTAAACTCTGATAATGCTACCCAAACAACCTGGCGATCCAATAGGTCGGGTAATGAAACCACGCATAATCACACACACACACACACACACACACACACACACACATAACATCCATTTTAATGATTTTTAGTCAAACAACATAGAGATTAATGCTACCATACAGATGCAATTGATATTAACAGTAAGTCCACATGAAACAGAACACATGATACATTTCAAGTAACCCAAACAAACATAAAATACATAATTAAGCATATAAATGATACTTATCTTTTAGTTGGAGTAAATCCACCAACTACGTGCAGACCTTCCACGAACCTCCCATCCTTAGACCATGTTTCTCATCACTCTTAGAAGTAGGTCACACCCGATCTTGGACTAAACTCCACTGGGCAAGGGAATTATAGGCTTGGCAAGGACAAAAGGGCAGTTGCACAAAACAATAGGAATGATCATTTATCCCAGGAGCCACTTATGCCCACAACCCATAAACCCTCATTCCCCACATGCCTTCTCCACCTAAGGAGGGTACACCTTCACTAATACAAGTCCATCGGCTAGTAAACCTACCTTACCTTGGGTTCAACAATAGGCTGGACCAGAAGTCTCAGATTACTGTAGCTGCTACGGGACTCCCTTCCCAACAAACTCTCTCACCTGGGAGAGTTTCTCACAGGCCTGACAACCTACTTCTTCAATTTATCTCCTAATAAATACTACAACAATGTTCAACTAACATACATGTGACAATAGTAATAGGAAATGGTTATGGACACCCAAAAATGAAACAACCTAAATCTAAGTCACAACATGTCTTAGGCGACTACAATTGCGTCGGGCTTCATAAGAGACACACAGACTAACTCAAGTATTTGCAAGTTACAATGGCACATACATTAGTGGGGAGTATGACTCTCTTCTAGGGTGACTAACCTCATGAGAGTGGATACGCAATGGTGAAGGATCTCAAAACTTGTGCAAACGCAAGGATGGGAATCACACCGAATGGGAAGTGAACTCCCAACACGATTTGACTCACGGGTTATTGGTTCCAGTGGCCTATGATGGATGACCCAGTTCATGGTTAGACGGTGCATGGATAATGTCAAGCAAACCCCCAACATGAGCTTACACTTCATCTTTAACTGCATCTGGTCGACACTTGTCTTCCTAGAGCCCCATGAGTTCCACTTAGCACTCATTCCCTTTTCCCCAAGAACTTAGGACAACATGGCTTAAGTCAACCATAGCCCTTTGGGAATTAATAATAAAATATTATTCCCTTAGAGGTAATCCCTTCTATCTTAGACCCTAGGCCTACACACTTATCCCCCCTCCCTTACCCTACCTAGTGGAGTTTAGTCCCCCATAACTCTTCTTTGTGGTTGGTCTACACGCAACAATGTAATTTTATTAATGATGCAAGTACTTACATATAAAAAATTAGGCTCATTGGCCTTGGAATTTGGATCACCATCCTAATAAACACATAAGTCTCTCATCTTATAACCACTCGGCTCACCATCCTATAAACATAATTACAATTCAGCAGGGGCTCGGCCTTGGGGTATTACACATAGGTTGGTGATTGGTCGATAACATGACTTGCAAAGGCTATAGACCTATCGCCAATATGACTAGGAGTGACTGGAATTTTTCTCCCATCATGAATTGAATAGGTTGGATGCTTGCTCCCAACATAACTTGCAGAGGCTGGGTGGTGGTCTTCAACATGATTTGCAGAGGTTGACGACCTATCTACAACATGACATGCAGAGGTTGTTGATTTCTTCTTCCTATTCTCCCTCTTTCTATTTTGTTTAGACTTCCAGTTAGTAGTAACTATACTTTCACTAGAGAAGGAAGAAGGAGGAGGAGAAGACTTTGTTGAAGAAGGAACGCCAACATTATGCCCATGACACAAGGTGATTAACTGAGAAGTTTCAAGAGAATTAGGGATATTTGGAATAGTACCTGTTAGCAACAATTTTTGTCTTGGGCACAAAAGTGCTCAGGTCTACAGGTTGCTCCAAAAATGCCCAAGCGCAGCATGGAAAAATATATTTTCAGGTGACAAGTCAAGCAAGCGGACGAATTTTTGTTGTCAAGCGGCCGAGACCCATCTATAAAGCTGATCGATGGTCATTGAGATCTCAGGGCTATCAAGTTACCCAACATATAGTGTCAGAGAAAGCACCTACATTTCAAGACAAAATCTGGGTTGTCCGATCCAGTGACGTGTGGCGCAAGATCTAGTCACATCGGCATATCGACATTTGGGAGTTCGAAGGGTAAAAGACCCTCGTCTTCTCACATCTCGGAACCCTAAATCCTGAAGTGATGAAAGCACCCAGAATTGGGCCCATGGTTTTGGCGCCTGGTCACAAAGGAGCAGGCCTGGAGGAGGGGCGCTTAGGTTTACCATTTGGCAAGACGGGTCCTGAAGAGATGAGAGAGATCTTAGTCGTTCATCCCAGAGGGGAACATGGTGCGCGATTAGGCCCTCTTCCTTTTTCCCCATCGTGACTTCGAAGCGCAAGGAGTAGCTCTTTCATATCCCCGAATGTCGAAAGTGCCTTTGAAGATAGACACAAGGTCATAGCCTGAAGTCGCTTGGAGGAGATAGTAAGAGTTACTCAAAGGGATAAAACACTGGGTATAGTTGCAGAAGGGATCATCGTGTTCTCCAGGTGCCATTTCAACTTGATCTCAACTCTGATACCTGCTCAGAGTAAATGAAGAAGAGGGAGGGTGGTTGAAACCTCACCTCACTCATTAATTGCAAGGTATGGATGTCTCAGTGGGAAGTCTGCCCGAGATGGTCCCCTGTACTGATTCTTTCCACAGGAGCCATGCCGAGTCCTCGACTCACCAAGGAAGCCTGTGCATGCTAATTCATCATTTAAGGGCTCAACTACCCCCTAGTGCGAGCCATGCAGAATTAAGGTGGCATATGACAGAGGAGTGTAGACCAGATTTGATTGAAGAGATGCCTCATCCTAAAAGTCTAGGAGGCCTCTGATGGGAAAATGTTTAGGAGTATATATACTTTGTTTTGATATTTTTCAAAGGATCGATGGTAGAGTGAAGCTCCCGATTGTAAAGTTTTAACAGACACTCTAGTTCTTTGGTTATGTATCTGTATGTAAGATTTCTTATTTAATGATAGATAGTTTTCCTACCCCATCTAATTTTCATCTCATACTGAGGGAGTTCATGATTGATTGATTCACATGAATTATTGCAATTACATTACAATAAAGGATTTGTTGTTACATTGTTGTATTCCCCGGTTTTCTGCATCTGAATGTAAGAAGATCTTGCGTTTAGATGTTTTCTCCTATTGTCTGTTAGAAGCCTGATGTTTACGACAGACCTTTGCATTTCTCTCATACAAGTCTTCCCCCATATTCACCCTTACTACAACTCACTGTCTAAAGTTCATCTAAGACCTCACTTGCCCATGCATGCTCAGCCTAGTTTCAGAGTTAGAACAACATTGTTTTGAGTTAACTTCCATTTGATCACCACTTTGTATAAACAAATCATGACATAAACTGATGGGCGTTGGGCTCTGCTCTTGCTGCAATATAGGAGTGACTTCTAACGCTAACATTTCTGGTGCTGTTGTCAGGGACGAAGTTGAAAATTTTCCCCACGATTGAATTCCATTGAGCCTCTGATTCTGAAGGTGCATCAGGTATCAGAACCTTTGAAGATTTCTACTATGCACCTGGTGACTCCATTGTGACAACTCCACTGTGGCAAACTTGCCATGTTAATTGTGGCTTTCAGAGGTAGACACACGTGGTCCCATCCATAGCTGCCTTTGGTTACACCTGGAACTGATCTAGAGGCAGTTCTTAGAAAAGGAAATGCCTCTGAAGGAGAAGCTTTTGCCACCGAACCAAGTAATCCACCATCTCCTTATATAGGAACTCCATTTTCTCATCCTTAGTTTCTTAGAAGACCTTTTTTTGAAGTTTCCCACTTCCTGAATTTCAGAAGTGTTCCTGTTGAGTTTCCCCCCCCTGGTCTGGGATTGGAGGGAGAAATCCTTGTTACTCCCCTCTCCCCTGAAGTTGTACCTTGGCGTAGACCCAGGACCACAGAAGATTTCCCCACTCCTAGCTTTACCACTCCTCCTCATGTTACTGTCGTTGCTTCTGCACAAAGAGAAGGATCTGTTGGCTTAATCCCGTTAGCCTTCTCCCTAAATCCCATGTTGTTTCCCATTCTACTTAGGAGCTCATCTCCACTATCCCCTTTTCGGGCTCCTTCTCCTCCAAGTTCTTCTCCACATAATATCCCTATGGTAGGAGAAAATCCCCCTATGACCAGAATGGAAGCTATTATGGCCACTAGGTATGCTCCCCTTGTGTTAACCCAACCTCTCAATGCCCTCCTAGCATATGATTACCTCAAGCAGTTGCCCAAGTTTACAGGTGAGGGGGACATAACTGCAAAATAACACCTAGAAGCATTTTACAGTTTTACAGATGATAATGTTATCATGCATGCAGACATGTGGATGAGGATTTTTGTCCATAGTCTTCAAGGCGAGGCTAGAAAATGGTTTAAGGCCCTGCCTCCTGGATCTATTGATGGGATCAAAGCTTTGTATAATGTCTTTTTGAGACAGTGGGGAGATAAAAAAGACTTCATGGATTACATGACAGAGTTTGGGTCCTTAAAGATAAACGAAGGAGAGTCTGTCTCTGACTTCTCCAAGAGATTCAATAAAATGTACAATAAAATCCCTGCTGAGATAAAACCCTCCAAAGCCTCTGCAAAGATCACTTATGCTAGCTCCTTTGATCCTGATTTCTGTCTCCTTTTGAGGGAAATAAGAGCCACTACTCTGGCCCACATGCAGGATGCAGTCATGGAGGTAGAATCTAAAATATTGGTCATTTACTGACTCAGGAACACTGTTGATAGAAACACATCCAGGCAAAGGCGTGAAGCTTCCCCATCCAAGTCCTCCCCCTTGCCCCTTCAGATAGATGAGACAACTAGAGTGCTAAAATCACTTTCTGCCAGGATGGAAAGGTGGGAATTAGAAGGGAATCCCATCTACAGAAGTCCCCAAAATACATATAGTAGGGGCTTCAGGAGGCCTAATAACAATGTGCCACAAGATTTCCCAAGGGAACATAAGAGCAGAGATAGAGATGATCAGAGGATTCAAACCCCTCTCTAGAACAACCTAGTTTCTCATGAGGAAGGGGAGGATCTGGATGAACTCGACCCTAAGATCCACTGCTTCAAGGACACTTCCTCATTTCCTCATTTGACTCAATCTGCATATGAAGAATCCCTTATCAACACTCAAATCAACGAGTTGAGTAGAGGGGAAAAAACCAGCAACACTTCTAACAGATATAATCTCAGGTCAAGAAATAAAGAAGGGATTTTTGATAGCCAGGATCATCCCCTCATAGCAGAAAGACCTACTAAGGCTGCAACAACCACTACTAAAGAAAAGAAAACTTAGAATGTTTCGCTAGCAGCCAAGGAACCTGTCTCTGAGGTAACGGAAGATCCTAAGCCTATTCCCTCCATCAATTTTGAGCATGATATTCATAATATTAGAATCCCTATACCCCTATCTGAACTAGTTAAAAATGAAGAATTCAAAAGGTCCCTCTCCAAGCTGCTACAATCTGAGCCCCCCAACCTTCCAATGACTCAATAAATCTCCAAGATGAAAAGCCAACAGTTGTCCTAGGGCCCATGGTAGAAGATAGATATGATTCATCCCACCCTTTCTACACATCCTTGAACATACATGATAAAGTGATGCATAATTGCCTCATGGATTAAGGGGCTTCCCATAATCTTATGCCCAAAGTAGTAATGGAAGAATTGGGACTGGAGGTGACAAAAACTTATCATGATTTGTACTCTTTCGATTCAAGGAGAGTGCAGTGTCTGGGAGTCATCAAAGACCTGGTGGTTTCTTTGTTTTAGCTGCCCATGAAGAGTGTGGTCATGGATATTGTGGTAGCTGATGTCCCCCCCAAATTTGGCATGCTACTTTCGAAGTGTCTGGGAGTCATCAAAGACCTGGTGGTTTCTTTGTTTCAGCTTCCCATGAAGAGTGTGGTCATGGATATTGTGGTAGCTGATGTCCCCCCCAAATTCGGCATGCTACTGTCAAGGTCTTGGATTAAAAAGATTGGAGGAACATTACATATGGATCTCACGTACGCTACCATTCCAGTCTTCGGAGGGGAACAAAAGAGGTTATATAGGGAAGCTCAGCTGGCCTACATTGTTAGTGATGAAGCAAACCCAACCAACCATCCTATATTCACACTTGACACTGATCTGGGGTCTAGTTTATTGCAGCTCACTGATGCTCCTGAAGACCCTTTCCAAGTCAGAAAGTAGTCCAGTCTTAATTATCCGATTCATCCTCCAACCATCTCTGTCTGGAAGATGTTTTTTGACGAAGCTTCTTCTAGCGAAGGTGTTGGTGCCAGAATAGTTT
Organism: Picea glauca; assembly: GCA_000966675.3. Classification (NCBI taxonomy): domain Eukaryota; kingdom Viridiplantae; phylum Streptophyta; class Pinopsida; order Pinales; family Pinaceae; genus Picea; species Picea glauca. The sequence goes on along the minus strand of JZKD02S1827981.1, from coordinate 599,036 downwards.
TCATATCACCTTCTCAAGAGACCATATCCCTGTCATACAAGCTGGAATTTGAAACCACCAACAATGTGGTAGAGTATGAAGCTCTTGTTCTGGGTATGAGGGCTGCAAAGGAAATGGGAATTAAAGAGATAGCAATATTTGGAGATGCTGAGTTGATTATCCAGCAAGTCAGAAATGCTTATCGTGCTAATAATCCCCGGCTCAAAAATTATAGAAATGAGGTATGGAACCTGATTGATAATTTCTTCTTGTCTTTTAACATTTCTTTCATTTTGAGGGGGGGAAATACTTTAGCTAATTCTCTAGCTGTCTCAGCTAGTTTGCTCAAAGTTCCTCTGCCACCTATGGTCAAGTACGATGTTCAAATAAAATATAAGCCCTCTGTACTGGACAATGTCAAGCATTGGAAGGTATTCAAAGATGATCTGGAAATCAAAAAATTTCTCCAATCTATTGATGAATTTTCTGTGTTGCACATTGATCAGGATCCCGACCTGGAAGGTGACCCTTATTGGCAACATTTCATGAGCAACATTTCAGCAATCCATGGACATAACCTTCATTGGGGAAAAAGATAAGTTTGTGGTGATCTATCTGGATGACATAACAGTCTTCTCCAGGTCTGATAGAGAGCACTATTGTCATATGAGAAAAGTTTTTTTGAAGTGTCGGAGGTTTGGCCTATCCTTAAACCCTAAGAAATCTTTGTTTTCTATGAAGGAGGGGAAGCTACTAGGCCATATAGTATTAGTAAAGGGAGTAAGAATTGACCCCAGCAGGGTAGAGGCAATTCAGACCCTGTCACTTCCCATATCTAAGAAGGAAGTTCATGCCTTTTTGGGGAAGATTAATTTTCTAAGGAGATTCGTCTCAAATTTTACTGAGCTGGTGAAACACATCACAACCATGCTTAGGAAAGGGAATGAAGTAAAATGGACCGCTGAACCCAGGGAATATTTTATTCAAAAAAAAAGGGCATTGACTAAGGCACCTGTGCTGATCAGTCCTGACTATTCCAAAGAGTTCCTAATTTTCTCTTTTGCTTCTTTTGATACAGTAGCAGTGGTCTTGTTGTAGGAAAATGAGGAAGGGCAAGAGAAACCCATTTCCTTCTTCAGCAAGGCATTAAAATATGCAGGAATCAGGTATGAAATAATGGAGAAACAGGCCTATGCCTTAGTGAAAGCTCTCAAAGATTTCAGAGTCTATGTCCCGCACTCAAAAGTGACCGCACATGTTCCTTCAGCCTCTGTGAAGGACATCCTTGTACAACCCGACATAGACGGGAAGAGGAGTAAGTGGATATCCAAGATCCTGGAGTTTGAATTGGAGATAAGGCCTACCAAATTGATTAAAGGTCAAGGTTTAGCCAAGTTGTTGGCTGAAGCAAATTGCAGAGCCTTGGGGGTAGATTTCATCAATGCATGCTTAGAAAGTTAGCAGAATCAGTTATCTGATGTAGAACCTCAAACAGAACCCCTATTGGCCCGATGTCCTTGGTATAAGGATGTCATATATTTTCTGTAGGAATTGTGGCCTCTGGATGGCCTGCAAAGAAACAAGGTAAGAGCTCTAAAGATCAAAGCAGTCAGGTACTACCTTGTTGATCAAATTCTATACTAGAAAGACCCCCTAGGGGTGCTTTTAAAATGCATGAATCTGCAAGATGCCGACAGGATCATAGTTGAATTTCACAGCGAAATGTGTGGAGGGCACCATTTCTGGAAGACCACAGCTCACAAAATTCTTAGAGATGGGTAATACTGGCCCACCCTATTCACTAATGTTTGTAGAGAAGTTAGAGCCTGCATCCCATGCCAAAGTTTTTCAAAAAAGAAACAACTCAAATCTCTACCTTTAAATCCTATAATTGTTTCTGGACCTTTCCAACAATGGGGCCTAGATTTTATTGGAGAAATCCACCCTGCTTCCAGTGGGCAACATAGATGGATCCTGATGGCTAGAGATTTATTTACTAAGTGGATCGAAGCTATCCCCACCAGGAGTGCTTCCCACAAGGTAATTATTGGATTCCTGGAAGACCTCATCACAAGATTCAGCTACCCAAGAAAGATTGTTACTGATAACGTAGCCTCGTTCAAGGCTGAGTCGTTAGCTAAGTTCTGTGAGCAATTTGGGATCAAACTGATTCACTCTACCCCATACTATCCCCAGGGCAATGGTTTAGTAGAGTCCTCCAACAAAAGCCTGATAAGGATTATCAAAATACTATTGGAGAACAACAAAAGAGCTTGGGATTCAAAGTTGAAATTCACTCTATGGGCCGATTGAGTGACCACAAAGAGATATATAGGCATCTCCCCTTTCCAATTAATTTATGGAGCAGAAGCTACTTTCCCTTCTCAGCTAGCCATTCCTGTAGAAAAGTTCTTCCAATATCATCGAGAAGAGCCTGATGACATGATCAGAAGAGGTCATCAACTTGTAGAGGTCCAGCAGGCCAAAGAGCAGGTAATGGACAGAATTCGGGACCATCAGCAGAAGGTCAAACTGGCTTTTGATAGGAAATTCAAAAGGAAAGAGTTTGAGATTGGGGATTTGGTGCTTAAGTGGGATGCACCCATGAAAGACAAGGGAAAACACGGCAATTTTGATGCTCTATAGATTGGGCCTTTCAAAATATCTAAGGTTTTCTCAAACAACACATACAGGTTGCAGGATTTGGAGGGTGAAGAGGTTTTCAACAGCCTAGTAAATGGGAATTTTCTGAAGAAATGTTTTGTTTGAGCCATAGATAGCTCTTTTGCTTGTAAATATTGTCCTTTTGGTTCGTTGTTCATTTTCCTTTTTATTATTATCGGCTTAGTAAATGACTCCATAGCCCAATAACAAGGCACTGAAGCTGCAAATAAGTTCTTATAGCATCAAAGGGATGACTCTATCCCCCATGGAGCCTAATGTTAGCAACAATTTTTGTCTTGGCACAAAAGTGCTCAGGTCTGCAGGTTGCTCGAGAAGCACCCAAGCGCAGCACGGAAAAATCTCTTTTCAGGTGACAAGTCAAGCGATCAGGCAAAGTTTTGTTATCGAGTGGCTAAGACCCATCTATAGAGTTGATCGATGGTCATCGGGATCTCGGGGCTACCAAGTTACCCGAGGTATAGCATCAGAGAAAGCATCTATATTTCAAGACAAAATCTGGGTCGTCCGATCCAGTGATGCGTGGTGCAAGATCTAGTCACGTTGGCATATCGACATTTGGGAGTTTGAAGGGTAAAAGTCCCTCGTCTTCTCACATCTTGGAACCCCAAATCTCGAAGTGACAAAAGCACCCAGAATCGGGCCCATGGTTTTGGTGCCTAGTGACAAAGGAGCAGGCCTGGAGGAGGGGCACTTAGGTTTATCATTTGGTAAGACGGGTCCCTAAGAGTCAAGAGGTATCTTAGTCGTTCATCCCAGAGGGGCACATGGTGCGCGATTAGGCCCTCTGCCTTTTTTCCCATCATGAATTTGAAGCGCAAGGAGAAGCTCTTTCATATCCCCGAATGTCGAAAGTGCCTTTGAATATAGGCATAAGGTCACAGCCCGAATTCACTTGTAGGCGATAGTAAGAGTTGCGCAAAGGGATGAAACGTCGAGTATAGTTGTAGAAGGGATCACCATGTTCTCCAGGTGTCAGTTCAACTTGATCTCAAATCTGATACCTACTCGGAGTAAATGAAGAAGAGAGAGGGTGGTTGAAACCTCACCTCACTCGTTAATTGCAAGGTATGGATGTCCCAGTGGGAAGTCTACCCGAGATGGTCCTCTGTACTGATTCTTTCCACAGGAGCCATGCCGAGTCCTCGACTCACTAGGGAAGCCTGTGCACACTAATTCAGCATTTAAGAGCTCAACTATCCCTTGGCGCGAGCCATGTAGAATTAAGGTGGCATATGACAGAGGAGTTCAGGCTAGATTTGATTGAAGAGATGCCTCATCCTGAAAGTCTAGGAAGCCTCTGATGGGAAAATGTTTAGGAGTATATATACTTTGTTTTGATATTTTTCAAAGAATCGATGGTAGAGCGAAGCTCCCGATTGTAAAGTTTTAACAGACACTCTAGTTCTCTGGTTATGTATCTGTATGTAATATTTCTTGTTTAATGACAGACAGTTTTCCTACCCCATCTAATTTTCATCTCATACTGAGGGAGTTCATGATTGACTGATTCACATGAATTATTGCAATTACGTTACGATAAAGGCTTTGTTGTTACACTATTGTATTCCCCAGTTTTCTACGTCTGAATGTAAGAAGATCTTGCGTTTGGATGTTTTATCCTATAGTCTGTTAGAAGCCTAATGTTTACGATAGACCTTTGCATTTCTCTCATACAAGTCTTCCCCCCTATTCACCCTTACTACAACTCATTGTCTGAAGTTCATCTAAGACCTCACTTGCCCATGAATGCTAGACCTAGTTTTGGAGTTAGAACAACATTGTTTTGAGTTAACTTCCATTCGATCACCCCTTTGTATAAAAAAATCTTGACATAAACTGATGGGCATCGAGCTCTGCTCCTGCTGCAATCTAGGAGTGACTTCTGACGCTAATAGTACCCAACCAAATTGGTAGTCCCACATTCAACCCAGAAATGAACAACGTGCCCATCAAAGGGACACCAACATTTCCAAAGAAAGGAAAAGCACAAGAATACCCTTTAGAAGGGGTTCCTTGGTTGGTATCATTAATAACATTTTCCATGAATATATTATGCATAGGTTCTTCCCTTGCAAGATTGTTCAAGTCTTTAAAATTCTCACACACTAACTCTAGTAAATTCATGGTATAAAAATATATTCCTATAAGGAGGCGGATCCACATTCAAACCACAAGACCCAAAATTCCTCATTATCAACTAAGTGGGTGATCTACCACCTTAGGATAGAGACCCAAAGCAATGACTAGCTAACTTTCTATGGAAAACTAAGGAGCACGGGAGCACACCACTAAAAGTCCCTAAAGATAAATCAAGAAAAAGGTAGGAAGAATAGTTACACCAACCAACACTAGAGAAACACCCTCCATGCATACTTTGCAAAGCATGGTTCGACATCTATTTTAGGTACCATGATATGCCCTCGCAGTCACCTGTGTAAGTACATATAAAAAGGAAACTAATTTTCCATCTCCCAGTCAGTCACCAGGAAGGTACAATTGATAATTGAGAAGATAATATCAGCAGGATAACTATGTCTGAAGCCTTCAAAGGTACCAAAATAAAATGGTCCAAAATAAAATTGCGTATCTCGAATGGATTCGAGGTCTGGGAAGCTGCATAGTCAGATGCAGTAAGGAGAATCCCAATAATAACCCTCAAATATGTTGGTTGTGGACCTTGATTATCTTCATGATTCATAGGTTTGTTTCAATCGTGCTTGGACCCCATTCCCTAATGGGGGGGTGGGGGGCCTTTCCCCCCTACAACTTTTTCTAGAAGATTGTAGTTTCATATTCAATCTGGACCATTCATTATAAGGTTACAGATATGATTGTAGAAGTTATTTTAGGATTTTTTTCCTTAGAAGGAAACCCTCTTTTATGACAGAATTGTATTGTGGTTGTGTATTATTCCAAATATTGTATTCCGAGAGAGGATAATGTGAGATAAAGAAGAGGAAGTTACAGTGGGTGTGTTTTAGGTTGTATCCCTTCATTTTTTGGATAATAATAAAGGAAGGACTTGGAAATTTCTCTAATCAACATATCCCACACTAGGTGAACCACATATATCTATGTCTCTATTGTATTGTGTATGTTCTGTGTTTTATTTCTTTATTTGTTCTTATTTTATTGCTATGTGATCCTGCTTATCTAACAACTAGTATCAGAGTGAAAAGTAACTCACAGGAAAATAGGGTTCATGGTTCGAGTGGGAGAAATGGTAGAAGATGGAAAGTTTAAGGTCAAGAAATTTAATATCCAAAACTACCAGTTATGGAAGATGCAGATGGAAAATTATTTATATCATAAGGATCTATTCCTACCATAGGGAGGAATGGAAAAAAAGTCAACGGCCATGAAGGACAAAGAATGGGAGGTTCTCGACAGAAACACATTGGGAATGATACAGCTAAGTCCGATAGCATCGATGTCTTTCAATATTTCAAAAGAAAAGACAATGAAGGAACTGATGGATGCATTAGCTAAAATGTATGAAAAACCCTCGGCATCCAATAATGTATTTCTAATGAAGTGATTATTTAATATGAATATGTCAGAAGGTGGGTCTTTTTCATATCATTCAAATGAATTTAATGTGGTTACTCCTCTGCTAATTTTTGTAAAAGTGGACTTTGATGACGAGGTTAGGGCTCTTGTAATCTTGTGTTCATTGCCAGAAAGTTGGAACAGCTTGGTCATGGCTATAAGTAACTCTGTCTTTGGTTCAAACACTCTAAATATTGATGATGTTGTTGGTGTTATACTTAGCAACGAAATGTGACAGAAAAGAACATGTGAGACATCAAGTTAAATGCATTAAACATGGAGAACAAGGGAAGAAAAAAGGATAGAGGAAAGGGCTTGGGGAACCATGGGAATTCTAGGAAAGGAAGATCCAAATCCATACTGGGAAAGATAGAGTGTTGGAATTGTGGGAAGAAAGGACATATGAAGAAAGACTATAGAGCTCCAAAGAAACAAAGAGATGGACAACATGAGAAAAATCAGGAAAGAAAATGTAAAAGGTGATGACTTACAAGATGATTTGATTCTTTCTATAGATAATATTTTTGATTCTTGGGTAGTAGATTCAAGGGCTTCATTTCATTCCAAACCCCATAGGAAAAAATTTCTAGATTATGTTCAAGGTGATTTTGGATAGGTTCATTTGGGTGATGATGCACCATACAAAATTGTTGGAATGGGAAAGGTACAAATAAAGAAAAAGAAGTGAAACCAATGGTTGTATAAAGAGGTAAGACATTTTCCAGATCTAAGGAAAAATCCAATTTCAACAAGATAGTTGGAAATTCAAGGATGCATATCTATATTTAAAGATAAGGCATGGAAGGTCACCAAAGGATTATTGGTGATAGAAAAAGGAGAGAAGTTAGGTACCTTGTATTCATGTACTGGTAATACTGACTCTTCTATGTATTTAGATTCTACAAGAGTGGATAAAACATTGTGGCATCATAGGATTGGACACATGAGTGAGAATGGGATGCAAATACTTCAAAAAAAAAATTGTTTCCAAATATCAAACAAATTGATTTGTATTTTTGTGAGCACTGTGTTTATGGAAAACAAAAGAGAGTTAGATTTCTTAGATTCACAAAAGAAAAGAATACTGAAGGTTAGAGCTTGTGCATACAAATGTATGGGGACTAGCTCAGGTATAATCTCTTGGTGGCTCTCATTATTATGTCACTTTTATTGATGATGCAACTAGAAAAACTTGGATTTGTTGCATTCGACAAAAAACTAATGTTTTTGATAGTTTTAATAAATGGAAATATTTGGTTGAGAATGAGACAGGAAAAAGGTTGAAGTGTCTTATATCAGAAAATGGAGTTGAATACTACAACAAGGCATTTGATGATTATTGTTCATACCATGGGATTCGTAGCGAGAAGACAATTACGAGAAAACTACAAGAAAATGGTGTGTCAGAAAGGATGAACATGACCATCATGGAGCATGCAAGTAGTATGAGATTGCATACATGGTTTCCCTTACAGTTTTGGGTAGATGTTTTAGATATTGTTGTTTACTTTATAAATAGCGAACCTTCAATGTCTTTGGATGGTGTCATTCCAGAGGAGGCATGGACAGGGAAAAGGGTAAACTATTCATTTCTGAAGACTTTTAGTTGCGAAGCATTTGTCCATGTTGATAAAGAAAAAAGAACAAAGATTGAAGAAATATCCAAGAAGTGTACCTTTACTGGATATGGTGTTAATGATTTTGGTTATCACTTATGCGATTATTGTAATGTCCCTGTCCATCCAAGTTCGGTTGGGAAACACTACCAAAACACCCTTAAATTTACCTTTTACTGCTCTAATCTGTGACAGAACCATCCTTAAACTAATGGGCTATGCCACACAGAGATACTTGCGGAAAAAAATACACATCCATATAAACATAGAATGACTATTATACATATATATAACATGTTAATGCAGAAATAACATTAACCCTACACATGCAGCATATAAAACATAGACATAAAATACTCATCAATTACAACATATGTACCATTACACAGCATGTAAATGAACATAAAAGTGGTACTTACATTTTATTAGAAGACCAAAAACAACATGCAGACCTTGAACGAACCTCCTAGCCTTAGACCACACTGCTCATCACTCTCAGCAGTAGGCCACCCTCGAACTGGGACTAAGCTCCACCAAGAAAGGGATTCCTAGGATAGGTAAGGTCAATAGGGAAGTCATACAGTTTATGAGGAAGTATTCTCTCCCAAGAGCCACTTACGCCCACTTCTCACAAACTCTCATTCCCCACATGCATGTCCCACCATAGGATCATACACCTTCACTTTCACATAGTCCATCAACTGCTCAACCTCCCTTACCTTGGGCTTCATCAATAGACAAGACTAAAATTCTTAGATCTCTATAGTAGCTACGGGACTCCCTCCAGGAGAACTCACCTCCTTGGCACACTCTCTCACCTAGAGAGAGTTTCTCACAGGCCTGGCAACCTACCTCTTCAATCCACAACCACCTCTCTCACCTAGAGATAGTGTTTCTCACAGGCCTGACAACCTACTTCTTCAACCAGTCTTTGACTCAGCTCCAGCCAAGTGAGGACAACAACAAGGGTTAAGTGTGGCTCAGGAAAAAAAAGACAAAAACCCAAAAAAGGTTAAGGTTCTGTGTGAACACAACAACCAAAAACTATGAAACAACATAGCTTAGACAATTACAAGGTTCTTAGAATTCACAGGAGACACAGATCAATCCACGGTTCTCCTTGGGTTCAGGATGCATGACCAGAGAACAAAAACACAGAGGTCTATCGTGGAGGTCATGGGTTCGAATGGAGTATGGGAGAATCGAAAAATGATCCCCCAATAGTGTTGGATTTCCCAGCTATAACGGCATACACCCAGGTCGACACTTGTCTTCCTGGAGCCGCATGTGTTCCACTTCGCACACATTCCCTTTCCCAGGAAGTTAGGATAAAAGCATGTCTTTCACACAGATTTTGGAATAATAATAAATTATTATTCTCAAGGAATTAATCCCCTCATCTTAGCCCCTCTTTCCAACCCTTCATCCCCCTCTCCCTTACCCAGCCTTGTGGAATCTTAGTCCCCAATCACTCTTTATTTATGGTCAGTCTACACGCAATGATGTAATTATATTAAATATATGATCATTTACACATATACAATAGTAAGTTCATTGGCCTTTGCATCTAGGCTCTCTGGCCTAATCATCAAATAAGCCTCCTAGCTTATTATAACTTGGTTCACCAGCCTATCAAATATGTTTACAATTCATAATTACAACTAGGGCTCTACCTGGGGATATTACAATCCCCTCCCCTTATTTTTTCACTGTCCTCAGTGCAACTTGTTTATACATATATAATTCAAAAATTCTTCAAAAAGCTCCAAGATTTAGCTATTGGAAGCCCATTATCCACCTGGTTCTCTAATTTCAAGAACCAATTATGGTGTCCATACCGCAACTGAAACTCATTTTCTCTATTCCATAGAGTTACTTTAGGAAAAGATTCAACTTATTGTTCCTTGTTACTTGCTTCAATTAAACCTAATTGAAAGCACTGAATGGTTGTAGATCCACGATGTTCCCCCTAGCCTTAGATGTCAATTTTGATAAACTCTTAGCAAAGATATGGATCCACAAACATAAACACTCTGCTCCTACACCTATTCATTTGAAAGCAACATTAGAACATATATGTAATGTAAATATATGTATATACAGGGAATTCTAACACTAGAAAATTTGGGTCATTTTGCGACTGCTATTTCGATGCTCTTGTGACGTTATGTCATGGATATTGTGATGAATCTCGAGTCTCTGAAATGTTGCATCATTGGACGTGGAAATTTCGACGAACTTGAATTAATGTCGCAAGCGTGACGACACTAGGGAACTTCTCACAATTTCGACAAAAAAAGAAATATATGCGCCAGTACGATAATATAAGCAAACTAAGTGAGACCGATTGTTCATCTCAATCGTGATGACTATTGTGATGACAATTTTCGTGGTTTATATAGAAAATTCATCACAGGAATTTTTATTATCGTCGAAAGTGTGACGACAACTTTTCTTGATTTATGTAGCAAATTTGTCGTAGGAATTTTTTATTGTCGTCGCAATTGTGACGACAACATTTTTTGCTTATTTTTTATTGTCGTCAAAATCGTGATGACAACTTTTCTTGATTTATATAGCAAATTTGTCACAGGAATTTTTATTGTCATCGCAATTGCAACGACAACATTTTTTGTTTATATAGCGAATTCGTCGTAGGAACGACAACATTTCTTTGTTTATAAAGCAAATGCGTCGCAAGAATTTTATGCCCGTCACACTTGAGACAACAACATTTCTTTATTTATATAGCAAATGTGTCGCAGGAATTTTATGGTCATCACACTTGCGATGACAACATTTATTTTTTTATATAGCGAATTCATCACAAGTATATTAAGGTCGTCAAGATTGCAATGAAAAATATTCCTTTAAAAAAATTAAAAAATTATTTCCAGTGGCAATATTAATATTAATATTACCATATTAATAACTATCAATAGAAAACATTGACATTATTTATTATTTGTATTAATAACTTCTTTTTCATGGGGACTTGGTGTTTTTTCCAACATCCAAGTGATGAGCTTATGCACTTTGGAAAGGATTGAAAAAATATAAAGGTTCATGTGCTCAATCGTTGGTTGTAGTGAGAGATTCAAATACAATCATTAACCATATGGAATTCATTGTACGCTAAAATAGTCTCATTCAACTTCAATATTTTTTTCAAGGAAACTACATGAACGAGACCAATTTTCAAGGTCGTTTGTTAGCAATGACACATGCAAGTTATGTTTTATTTGTTTCAGTATTTTAAATTCACCTAGTTATTTCTAGACCTAAAGTGTTATTAAATCCTCCATAAATAAATGTGGGTCTATTCCAAAGGTCTATTCCATAGGTCTAGACCTAAAGTGCTATTAAATGAGAGGGACTATGATTCCACTATAGGGAAAGATGAAAGGGGACCTATGGGAAAATAAATCCTCTATCTCCAAGGTTATTCTTGGAACTCATATTTTTCTACAATGTGCCTGAAATGAAGCCATATACCTTCTTTGACTTATCAACCAATCCTTGAATCTATGTAAGAGGCTAGTGGGGAAAGTCTTTTCACATAATAATGGGAGCATGGGTTGAGTACAATATTCATGCCATGGAAAGTGTAAGAGTCATACATTCCACTAGTTATAGGTAATGTCATCCATCATTTCCACCAATGATATCATTGTCATTGACTCTAACATTTTGGGAAGCACTCTAACATTAATTATCTACATATTTCATGTTTTATTCTCGATTTCCAACCCATACCAATTTGGAAATTAACCAAAATCAACATCAAGAAGAGAAAAATTGTAGACTTTGGATGAAATATAGTGGTTGTATATTGTTAATATTATGGTAGCTATGGGAGGTATTTACCTCCATGTATGAACCTGACGAGAATAGAAGACTCTAGGAAGCAAGAGAAACCCTAATGAGTTGGCTAATAACCCTAGAAGCCTTGTCGGCTCAAGAAGATAATTTATATTAGGCTATTAGCCTCCAAGAGAAGAATTCGACTAGAAATAATAATAATAATATATTGAACAGACACATATCCAAAAGGAGAATTTGTCCCCAGCAAAACTAGCAGGACTACTATAAATACAGGGTGCTAGTTTTCATTTACAGCATCTCAGAATTGCAGTTTTCCTAGTTGGTGCACACTGCAGTTGCAGTCTTGTGCCCAGGTTTGGAGGAGGGTTGTAGGTGTAGCTGTAGCAGTAGCTAGTTTCAGTATTGGGTTGAATATCTCTTGGCTAGGGTTTGTAACATTTGATCAGTCTTTGTTGATGCACTATCCTTGGGGAAAGATGTGTTATCCTTTCTTTGGTTATCTAGCCTAGGGTTTGCTTTCGGAGGAATTATCAGTCAAGGTTAAGGTGCTCAGAGGGAGGCTTCGGCCTATGGTTAGGTGATGAAAGTATCATCAATGGTAAAACGAGCACACCATCTTATATATTCTAACAGGTTATGGGCCCGCACCCCTTCAGTTAGCCTAAAACACTAGAAGGAAACATAGCCGCTAGATATTGAGCTCGTTGAGGAACTACCGCTAGGGTTACTAGTAGGAGCAGTTTCCAAAAGTGCTAGGGTTACCAGCAGAAGCAGTTGTAGAAACCCTAAAACTCTTATCGAGGAACCTTAAGTGACGATATTGACCTAATCTCCGGATAGATCAGTGTGCCCTAGCCCAGCGCATCTCCTGGTACTCTCAGAAGGCCAAGACATGAAGTTTGGATTTCTGGTCAAATCTAGGGTTTGACCAAATCAAGTAGCCATGACGAACTCTATGAAATCTGAGAATAAGTTATATGGAGCCTCTAACTTTAGAGCATGGAATTCAAGGATTGACCTCATCCTTGCTAAGAATAAAGTGTTGGATATTGTGAAAGGAAAGATTGTGAAGCTAGAGTTTAAAGAAGGAGAAGAGAATGAACTGCAAAATGGTGCAGCTATGGATAAGTTCAAAGACATTGACATCAATGCCATGAGTATCATAGTGGATTATATAAATGACCACTTGATACGCTACATCTCCCATCTTGACTCATCAAAGAAGATGTATGATGCCCTAACAAATCTCTTCTCATTCAGAAACATTGGACAAGTTATGAGTGTGAAGAATGAGCTCTGTGACATGAAGATGAATGATAATGACAACATAACATCATACTTTGTAAGTATCTCCTAGTTGAGAGATCAACTACAAGCTATTGAAGATATCACTTCAGAAAAGGAATTGGTGAACATAGTACTCAATGTTCTTCCCAAGACATGGGATGCATTTTCCGCAAGCATGAACACAAGGAAGGAGTACCCAACATTTAAAGAACTTTGGACTTGCTATTCTTAATAAGAATCAAGGATCAATGCAAAAGAGAAACCCCAAAATAAGTATGATGATAAAGCCTTCACGGCAAGATTCAAGAACTTCAAGGACAAAAGAAAGTTTGATTCAGGAAGGAAGCCAAAACAAAGAAAAGATATTTCAGAAATACAGTGCTTCAACTGTCAAAAGTACGGTTACTACAGGAATCAGTGTCCCGGTCTAAAGAAAAGGAAGGATAAACATGAAGCATCGATTGCCGAAGAAAAGGAACCTACAAAGAAGACTAAGCAGGATGGAAGATACTTCTTCTACTAAAAGGTAACAACACTCTTCTTATTTCTTGTACATATCTTGCTTGCATCATCTCTGTACATATGTTGTACATCTATCTCTTGGAATATAATGTGTTCCAAGAAGAACTGTACCTATGAAAGAACAAACAAGATGAAAAGAGTTATCATTAGATATTACACATGCAAGAATGAAATATATCATGTGAAAGTTATTACAAGATAAGCCGAAATCAGAATCAATCTTGAAGAGACTTAGAAATTAGACATCAAGAGAAATTGGAGAAAGACTTATGATGACAACTAAGACAGAAGTGTGGACTCTGTTAGAGAGAGAGAGCCAATTATATATTGCAGAAGACAATAAGGACGCAGATGGAAGTATGGACTCTATCAGATGGAGGGAGTCGATTATATGCACTCTTACATGAAGAAAGGATTAGGAGAGAGCTAATCCTATGATCCATTGAAGATGATGAAATGTATATATCCATGGTAGCATCCATGAAAAATAGTACGTGTTCAACTCAACCACAAAAGAATACCTCTTCAAAGAAAAGCCTTAAAGTATTCCTGGTTGTCCATCCAGATCTGTGATCCTATGATAAAAGGAAGAAGTGGAATCTCTAGAACATGGAATCTACAAGAAACTCCATCGATCCAAGAGAAAATGAAAAACATGAAGAAGAGCATGAAGATTCCAAGAAAGAAAGAAAAGACAGAACAACCAGTCATTACATCAATAATCACAAGATTACCAAGCCTGATATGAAAGCAATCAGGAAGAAGAACTGAAAGTCGTGATGAAGAACAGTGTATAGAAGAGTTATGAATGAAATCATTGCGAGATCTAGAACCAGAGATTCTCTCGGATGGAGAAGATGATTACTTGTTCCAGTACACCAGACATATCACAGTGTGAGTTATCATATCATCCACAACATCCATGAGTTGGAATTCTATATCAGATAAATGCAAAGAATGTTCTCCAGAGAAATTGAATAAAGAGCGTATGAAGAGAAATCTCAAGACTTTGAGACATACCAGAAAGAGACTTCTGTATGCAGATAAGAAGAAGACAACTTGGTGGAGAACCTCCAATGCACAGCAGAAGCATGGTGAAGATTTCCTATAACATCAAGATGTCTACTCAGAATATCAAATCTCATGATGACAGAAGAAGTACCACATTGATATGTTCCAGTTCTCCAACTATGATATTCTATATTGTTCATATCTACATGAAGCCTTCACAGTGTTCCAGACTACAGTACAAGCATTACATTATCCATGATAAAGTCCAAAAGGGAGAAAATGATTTCTCCAATACTAATCTCCATAGATGAGCAAATAAGCATACATTTTGGTAAAGCCTCTATTCAAGATGAAAGAACTTGCATACTCAAGCTAGAGCTCATGGAAATAACTCTCTCAGCTGGAAGAGAAGACTCTCCAAACTAGAAGAAGGTACGAAAAAATTTATTTTTGTGATTGAAATGACTCTCCAGTTAGGAGGGAGCACTGAAAATATTATTTATCTTTGTAACTAAAAAATAGTCTAGATTGGACAGATGCTTTCTTGTTCTGAAAGTGGATTGATATTTATGATGGACAATGACTTCTCATTGTAGTTAACATGGGAAGCAGACTGATTGTTGATGTATCATAGACAACGACTTCCCATTGTGGCTAACATGGGGAGTGGTCTAGGACAATCATTCTTCTTGGTAGTCAATTTGGGTAGTGGTCAAGTAGAATGTTCTGCCTCACCGGACATTCATTCTTTCGAAGTTCACAGTTGTGAGCAGTTTCGAAGAATGGTCTGTTTTGGAGTTTGATGTAGGACAAACATTCCTTGAGGGTTATACTTTCTCTCAAGGTTACACTTTGTTTAGTGTCGGAGGAATGGCCCAGGGTGGGGAATAGTCCAGGCTCAGCAATCAAGGACAGTCATTCCTTAGGGCAGACTCATTCTCTCCGGGTTACACTTTGTTTAGTGTCAAAGAAATGGCCCAGGGTAAGGAATGGTCCAAAAATTTCTTAGGGTTTATACATTCTATCCAGGGTGCACTTTAATTAGTGTAGGAAGAATGGCCCAGGGTGAGAAATGGTCTAGGCTTAGAAAATAAATACTCCTTCTTCCTTGTTTGTGAAGAATAGGGTAGATAACCCATTGCTGATGAGGGCATATATTCTTTCAGATTTCACAAATGTGAGTGAAAGATCTTCCCAGAGGATTCAGTTTATCGTTAACAGTATTTTCTATGCAGGATGGCATCAGATGATTGTTATGGAGACTACCTGTCTGCAGACAGTAGAGATATACTACTGTGGTGGATATGTTCCACTGTTCGTGAGGTAGACATTCTTTTAGATCTCACAGACGTGAGTGAAATATTGTCCTAGATGATTCAGTTTTTATCATAACATTGTTTCTATGCAAGATGCTCTCAGATGTTTGTTATGAAAACTATATGACAGTAGATGAGGACTACTGTGGTGAATATGTTTCACTGTTCGCAACCATACATTGTTGATCAAGTACTTGTGTGTTACTTGATGTGGTAGTGAACCAGTGGATTATAGTTATGTACTACTATGAATAGACACAGTTGTTCTATATCCTTGTTCAAATTGCCTTGAAGACTATCAACAGTTTATTAGAGATAATGATCATCTAGATGGATGATGAACAAAGGTTTTCCAGACGGGAAATAGTTCAGAACCTTTACTCCTATTGTATCACTTTATGGTGAGAGTGACTTATCCAGCATCATATCAAATTACTCAGATGAAGTATGGTTTCAAGAGTTGATGCAACTGATGGTGATGATCTAGTCATGAAATAGTCTAGATGACTATATTGATGCTACTGGGTAGATGGTATATTTTTTCTCAAGTCCATTACCTGTAAATACCTCTCTAGCTAGGAGGGAGTGTCAATATTATGGTAGCTGCGGGAGGTATTTACCTCCACGTATGAACTTGACGAGAATAAAAGACTCCAGGAAGCAAGAGAAACCCTAATGAGTTGGATAATAACCCTAGAAGCCTTTTCATCTCAAGAAGATAATTTATATTAGGCTATTAGCCTCCAAGAGAAGAAGTCGATCAGAAATAATAATAATATATTGAATAGACACATATCTAGAAGGAGAATTCATCCCTAGCAAAACTGGCAGGACTACTATAAATACAGGGCGCCAATTCTCATTTATAGCATCTCAAAATTGCAGTTTTCACAGTTGGTGTGCACTGCAGTTGCAGTCTTGTGCGCAGGTTTGGAGGAGGGTTGCAGGTGCAGCTGTAGTAGCAACTAGTTTCAGTATTGGGTTGAATATCTATTGTCTAGGGTTTGGAACATCTGATCAATCTTTGTTGATGCGCTATCCTTGGGGAAAGATGTGTTATCCTTTGTTTGGCTATTTATCCTAGGGTTTGCTTCCGGAGGAATTCTCAGTCAAGGTTAAGGTGCTTGGAGGGAGGCTTTGGCCTATGGTTGGGTGACGAAGATATCGTCAATGGTAAAACAAACACACCATCTTCTATATTATAACATAGGTTAGCATATAGGATAGGGAAGATAACAATTCATCATTCACCATCCATTATATACTCTTTATATCCTTGAGAGACAAATACAGTTCTTTTAGGAAATTCTTAGAAAGAATACAATAGATCAAGCTCTTTCTATCCACGCTAAATAGAACTAGAGAGAATAATATATCTAAGGGACCATGAAGTACATAAAGTGAATATATTCCTTATGTTGCATGTTGCAGTGGAAGAGAGTTCCTTATGTTGCATGTTGCAGTGGAAGAGAGTTCCTTATCTATCACATGATGAATCAGATTCTTGTAATGCTTTGTGATGAGAAGGTTAAGTAAGAATGTGAGTAGAAAGGTTGGAATGAGAAATATAGAATCTTATTTCTTGGTTTTTTCACCATGGTGTCCTCGTAGCCTAGGTTGGTGGTGGTATATACACTAGATGGTTGTGGTTCAATGGAAATTTTCTCTTACATGACCAATCTCTTGGACCATTTTTTGTTAAAAGATAAGTCTCATATTTTTGTTTATGAATATGCAAAATTACTATTACTCCCAGTCATAAAAAAATTATGTGTTATGCATGCTATGTGTCATTTTTTTTTCCGATTTTGAATTTAAGTATACAAGTTTCATGACGCAAGAGAAGAAAATGATTTATACCTTTTCGGAAATGTGTTTTGGATTGTGGAGGTGACCACCCTTCAAACCTGCATTTTTCAAAGACATTAAAAGGTTAAATGACTGAATAATATCTAAACATCTATGACCACCCATATTGCTCGATTATGTAATCGCTCTATGATTTCAATGTTCAACTTGTTACATACACATTCTCAATCAAGGTATTTAGCATGTTTATGCATGGAAACAATTCCTCTTTGTATCCCACCTTGTGGAATCACAAGACCTTAACATTGAAATCCTTGGGTTCTTTTCCTTGTCTTATTTTTCTTCTCACAATGATTTGTGGAAGGTTCAACATCATTGTAAATATCATAGAGGAATGAATAAGTAGGCTTTGAGGCAATGTTGAGTAGCAACACCATGTCCATGAGACAATGAAAACAATGTTAATGCTCGTTGTCATGTGAGACACAATGAAATATGTCACAAGACTTTCAAAGTTGCATATATCATATCATGATATTTTGGAAGTTGCATCATTAAGAGACGCTGAAATTATCATTAAGTGTTTAACAAAATTACATTCACAGATATATACAAGCCATAGAAATAGCCTTGTGTATATTATCAGATGAATAAGTACCCATAATGTCAATTAATTATATGCATCATTACATGTTCAGCTATATAATGTACATATAACTATCTTATAAAATTATTACATGACATCATGAATTTCTTTTAGTCTTCTTTTGTGCTTTCTAGTTCTTAAGCAAATCATCCATGTCCATGTCTTTGTTTACTATTTTCTATTCAGCAGTTGATGTTGTTTCAGTCCTTTCATGCCAGGTACATCTGGTCTCGTACCCACAGTGTGGATGCTGTTGTAAGGGGCCATCACCTAAAAAAATAAAAAATATTAAATTTATATGGCCAATTTTTAAATATCATTGAAGTAGTTCATTAATATTAAAAA
>JZKD02S1827981.1:542574-554130 GCA_000966675.3 Picea glauca | reverse complement strand
GTAACAAGACATAAATTCTTGGAAGGCAAGAGGAAATTATGTGGTATGATAGAGTTTACAAAAACCCTCTTCAAGAGTGGATAGAAATATATTGTAGCATATCATTTCCATTGTTGCATCCACCTAATGGAATCTTTCATTCATAGATACTTAATTTACTATTCATGCCAACAATGATAGAGATTCCAACATACAAGCATTCAGACTTTGGTGTTTCCCTCTTTTTCACAATAACTAAGCACATGGGAAAGGGTTCATGGAGAGCATCTAAGGTCCATTTTTGTGGCCAGAGCTGGCCATGGCTGCCCCAGGGGGTGGGGATTTGGCCCCTCCCCCTCTGAGTTCAGAAGAGGATTCGTTCAAGAAGCTGATTTCCAGTGGAGGCAAGCGCAAGGGCCCTTCTTCAGTTCCAAAATTCATAAAAAAAAGCTAGATGAAATCCCAAAAATCGCCCTCCCAGTGACGCAAGCGATTAAGATAGCCCTGGCTCTCTCTGAGAGAGGGCTGGTAGGCCAGTTTATGGGACTTTGTCCCTCAGCAAAAACCACCGAAGCTTGGGTCCAAAGGAACTAGAAGCCTCTCCTTAAGCAAGGAGTTACCTGCTACCCTTTGACCAGTGGATTTTTTCTCTTCGAGTTTATAAACAAGGAAGACAAGGATCTCATTTTCAGAAATGGAACATATTTTATGGGAACCCAGGGGCTATATCTGAACCGTTGGAGCCCGGACTTCGATCCCATGGTGGAACTGCCAAAGGAGGTACCTGTTTGGGTCAGGCTCCCCAACTTGCCGGTACACTGCTAGAACTATGAAGCTCTGCAAAAGATAGGGAATGGAATAGGGAAATTCATTGATACGGCAGACAACAAGTCCATCTACAACTATGCTAGGATATGTGTTGAAGTGGATCTTGAGGCAGGACTCCCGGAGGTGGTGAAGATTACTGTGGGCAACTGGTCTCACTACCATGAACTCGATTATGAACACCTTCCCTTCAAGTGAATATCCTGTCAAGAGCATGGACACTTCCAGAGGAATTGCCCAAAGAACCAAAGCCCAGAAAAGGAAGATGCTGAGCGCTAGAAAAAGGTCAAGAAAAGAAAACCAGGACCTAAATCCAAAGATCCAAGGCCAGAGAAGGCAAGACAACCACCATATTCAAATTCAAACCCTCAGAAGGCACCTCTGAAAGAAGGATCTAACAAGCCGAAGGAAATCGAGAAAGAGCCAATAGTTATAGCCACTCAGTCCCCGCCAGCCCCATAAAATCTGATACCGGTCAATGAAACCCCTCTAGCATATGAACTCATGAATTTGGAGGAGGAGCACATCCCTTTAGATTCCAAAATGGGCACAGATACAAATTAGGGGGCCATGGAGACTAGCAGTTCTATTGGAACCCCAGAGAAGGCCCCTAGAGGAAGGAAACCAGAGAGGAAAAAAAGGGAGGAGAAATCTTACAGGGACGTAACTGTAGGATTTCATCATACCATCCCGGCTATGATAGAAACCGGATCCTCAAAAAAAGACAAGGCTTCGAAAGAAGCCACCCCCCTGCCCCCCCCCTCCGGTTCTTAATGCTTTTCGTCTCCTGGAACTGCAGAGGGCTAGGAAGCAAACTAAAAGAAGAAGCTATCAAAGATCTAGTCAGAATGACTTCCCTGGATGTACTTATGATCTAGGAGATGAAGATGGACAAGCTTGAGACCATCCAGGCTAGTAAAAATTTCTGGAAAAAAGGAGCAGGTAGAGCTGCTAGCGCCAGGGGAGCTTCAGGAGGTCTAGCCACCTTCTAGAACTCCTCAACACTAGACCTGATCGAAGAAAATAGCACCATCCATTGGTTGTTCACGAACTTGTTGCACCACGAATCGGGACATCAAGTTAGCCTCTTTAGTATTTATGCTCCAGTTCTTTTATCGGAAAAAAAAGATTGTTGGGATTCTCTGAATACTTTCCTTTCTACTAACCATCATGAGAATATTATTCTAGCTAGATATCTGAATGTCACCCTATCCCTCTCTGAAAAAAAAGGAGGAACACCCATAAGAGACCGTGCACGGGAGTGGGTCGAAGACATTATGCTAGATTGGGATTTGGAGGACATCAAACCCAGTAAAGGAAATTTCACCTGGAACAACAAAAGAGTGGGACCGGGGCACATTGCAGCCCACTTAGACCGCTTCCTGGTTCACTCTTCCTTTTTAACCCTTGGACTTTTTGCCTCGTCTAAAATCCTACAAGCTTGCACCTCGGATCATAAGCCCATCTCCATTTCCCTGACCCCTGGGGAAAATCTAGGCTCGATCCCCTTCCGCTTCAGCCAACTATGGGTCTCCTCAGAAGGCTTCCTTGAGCTAGTTTCGGAGTCCTGGAAGAAGAGTGTGTCGGGATCACCTTTCTTCATTTGGGAAGAAAAACTGAGAAGGCTCAAAGTGGATCTCAAAAACTGGGCAAAGAACCTGCCCTCCCCATTGCAGGAAAGGAAAATAGCCCAAAGGGCCCTGGAGAAACACCAACGTCATATGGAGTCTTCCCCAGTAACCCCAGCGATGTTGAACGATGAGTTGGAGCTGCAAAAGAAGCTTCACAAAGATCTTAGAAGAGAGGAAGAGTGCTGGCAAATAAAGTCAAGAAGTCTCTGGCTCCAAGCAGGAGACAAAAATACTTCCTTCTTCCACAAGAAGGAAGAATCCCGAAAAAATCATAGCTCAATCAGAGAGATTCAATTTCAGGGACAAACCTACAAAAAACTTGAGGAGATCAAACTTGCTACCCACTCCTTCTATAAAAATCTATTTACTGAAGAGATGGAGGCCCCTACTAGACCGGAGCTCTATCCTCTCACAGTGGTCCCCAAGCTGATAAATGAAGATGACAAGCATTGGCTGACATCCCCTATTATGACTGAGGAGATCAGCAAAGCTCTCCAAGCTATGAACCCAGATAAAGCCCCAGGGCCTAATGGATTCAGGGCCAAGTTCTATATAGCCTGCTGGGATATCATCCAAAAAGATCTAGTCAGAATGGTGAGGAAATCTCAGAACTGTAGGAAAATTGGAGGGATCACCAACTCCTCCTTTCTAGATTTAATCCCCAAAGAGAAAGGTGCCCAAAGATTTTCTAGATTCCGCCCTATTTCGCTTTGAAATTCAGGGTACAAAATCATCACCAAAGTAATAGCAAACAGAATAAAAAAAGTCCTCCCCGGGATCATCCTGGAGAACCAGGGGGGCTTCATCCAGGGGAGACAAATCCAGGATAATATTATCCTTGTGCAAGAGGCTATCCACTCAAGCTGTCAAAGGAAGGAGAAAGGAATGTTAGTCAAGCTGGATCTGGCGAATGCCTTTGACAGAGTTCGGTTGAATTTCCTTTTTGCTGTGATGCTCAAGATGGGATTTCACCCACATTTGGTTCGCTGGATTAGGGCCTGTATAGCGGGGCCGTGGATCACCCCACTGGTCAATGGCAGACTGACTGAGTTTTTCCAAGCCTCAAGGGGACTTAGACAGGGCTGCCCCCTATCCCCCCTGCTTTCTGCCATTCAAGCGTCTGTGCTAATCTTTCAGCTGAATAATAGCATGCAACAACGCTCCTTAATTAGCCTCTCAATTTCTCCTAGAGTTGAGAGAATTAATCATGCTTAATTTACCGATGATACGCTCCTTCTGGGCCAAGCCAACCTATCCACCACAATAGCTTTCAAGAAAGAATTGGATGACTACACTGAAATTTCAGGCAGCGAAATCAGTTTGAGGAAGAGTAAAATTTATGGCTGGAACTGCCCTCCTATAGAAATGATTGGCATTTCCAGGGTGCTGGAAATGGAAGGAGCTTCAACGTGGGAGTCCATTAAATATCTTGGAATCCTACTAGTCAAAGCAGCTCCCAGAAGTAACCTGTGGCTACCTTTGTTGGACAAGATGAAAGCCAAGATCTTGGCCTGGGGAGCAACATGGCTGAACAAAGACATGGCTGAACAAAGCAGGGAAGTTAATCCTCATAAATTATGTTCTCACCTCTCTTCCTGTCTACCAGGCCTCCATTCTCCCTGCCTCGAGAGGATTTGTGAGATACTTAGACAACATCTTGAGAAAATTTCTTTGGGAAGGGGGAAGGAATGAGGGGGAAAAAATGCACCTAGCCAGCTGGGATAAGGTTAAAGCCCCTAGGATGGAAGGTGGGCTGCAAGTAAGAGATGTGGCCACTCAGAATCTGGCCATGGGAGGTAAGATTCTCTGGAAGATGATAAGAGGTAAAACCACTTGGAGCTCCAAAGATCTAAGGCTTAAATATTTCTGTGGTCACAAAGAAAGGTGCCTTGAGCGCCCCCCCTTAACTAGAAAAGGCTCTCCCATCCTTTCTCTCTACCTTAAGGCTCTTGATTTGATTACCTCAAAGCTTTTTTGGATCCCAGGGAATGACAGAAAAATCAAGTTTTGGGAAGACTCTATATTAGGACAAACCCCTTTAAGTTTTTCAGAAGGGATGGAAAACATGAAGAGTTGGCTCCATTCCTTTAGCAAAGTCACCCTGTGGGACCTTTCAGCTTGGAACCAGGATGACTCTTGTTTTAAGTGGGATTTGGGGGACTATCCACAGCACTTAGAAACTGAAGCTCGAACCCTCCTGGATGCTCTTCAAGGGTGCTCCCCCTCCTCGGACAGAAAGAAGGAAAAAAGAGGCTGGGGCTCTATGTCTGGCAGTTACTCTGTTGCAGCTGGTTATGCAGCCCTGCAAGCAATCCCTTGGGTAGCCCCTGATCTCTCAGTGTGGAGAAATCTCTGGCTTCATCCCTCCCTTCCCAAAGTAGATCTCTTCTGCTGGTCCCTTCTGCACAACAGTATCCTTTCTTGGGAAAAAATCTTAAAAAGAGGCTGGGAAGGGCCCTCTTGATGCCCTCTCTATGTTTATCATGTTGAAACCTCTGTCCACCTCTTTCTCCTCTGTCCCTACGCTCTGGAACTTTGGAATCTCATTCTGGGCCAGTTGAATGTACCCCTACCCTCTTCAGTTACCTCTTTGTTTACCTCCTGGGTCAATATGGCTCCCTTCTCCTTTACCAAGTTGAACCTGCTAAATCATTGTTGGATGTGGGTGCCGAAAGTAGTCTGCTAGAAACTGTGGTTGGAGCTAAACAACAGGATCTTCAAGGATATAGCAGGGACGGCGGTCCAAACTGCACTCAAAGTGAAAGCGATTCTGGGTGATCTGATAGCCTCAAAGACTAATATCACCAATGAAGTAACCCCTAACAAAGATGAGTATGTCTGGTTCCATGAGCTTGATCCCTCCCTCTTGGACAGAACCAAGCATTTTACCAAACACTATTCCCCTTGGGAAATTAGGTTGGAGGAACAAGAGTTCTTAAAGTGGAGATATTCTTTGGAGAAGCATATCCTGCAGGTGGATGGGGCCTCGAAAGGGAATCTCGGTCCTGCGGGAAGTGGAGGGGTCCTACTCGACACCTCAGGGAAAATTGTGCTCAACTTTGCCTGGGGGCTGGGTCTGAACACCAATAATACAACTGAAATTCTAGCAATCTGGCAGGGGTTGGCTCAGGCCAGAAGGTTATCAATTTTGAATTTGGCTATCATAGGGGACTCTAGAATCTTTATCCATTCTCTCAATCAGAGGAAGGCTCCCAAAAATGTGGGCTTGGACCATTATTATAGGAAGGTTATGGTCCAGATGAAGGATTTCGAAGAGGTGAAGTTCTACCATGTCCCCAGGCATCTTAATCAGTTGGCAGACCACGAAGTGAATAGAGGCACCTCCCTGGGCAAGGGAGTCATCATCGTAAATGGAGCTGAGATTTATGAACCAATCCCTTAGAGTCTGGGGAGAAGGACTCGACCGGAGTTCTCCTATCAGAATTTGTAGAAGTCTGAAATTTGCCAAGAAGGAATCCAAAGTGCAGGCGCGAAGGTATGAGGCAGGTGAGAGAAGTCTTGTGTAGGGACGTGCTAGAATAAGGACAGGGGCGTCAGGACAGTGCTGGAACATATGCTGAAACAGTACTGGAACATATGTTGAAATAATGTTGTAACTTATGTTGAATCAAAGTGTTGTAACTTATGCTGAATCACAGTGCTGGAACATATGCTGAAACTCAGTGCCGAAACATATGCTGAAACAGGGCTGAACATATGTTGAAGCATAGTACTGGAACATATGCTGAAACACAGTGTTGGAACATATGCTGAAACAGTACTGGAACATATGCTGAAACAGTGCTGTAAATTATGCTGAAACACAGTGCTGTAACTTATGCTGAAACACAGTGCTGGAACATATGCTGAAACACGGCTGGAACATATGCTGAAACACAATGTTGTAACATATGCTGAAACACAGTGCTGGAACATATGCTGAAACACAATGCTGGAACATATGCTGAAACAGTACTGGATCATATGCTGAAACAATGTTGTAACTTATGCTGAAACACAGTGCTGGAACATATGCTGAAACAGTGTTGGAACATATGCTAAAACACCACTGTAACAAATGCTGAAACAATACTGAGACATATGCTGAAATAGTGTTGAGCCTTAAGCTGAAATAGTGAATGGAGTTTCTGCATTTAAATTCAATCCAGTTCTCTTAGAAGACGTACAGGAACTAGTTCAGTTCACAAGTATCTAGCTATAGAAGTAGAATGGTTCAGAAAGACAGGCCCGAAGAAATTCGAGGCCATTTGTAATCAAATCTGTGGCTAGTCCACTCCTTTAATATAATCTATAACCGTTTCTATTACAAAAAAAACAACAATATGATGGTAACAAGACATAAATTCTCGGAAGGCAAGAGGAAATTATGTGGCATGATAGAGTTTACAAAAACCCTCTTCAAGAGTGGATAGAAATATCTTGTAGCATATCATTTCCATTGTTGCATCCACCTGATGGAATCTTTCATTCATAGATACTCAATTTACTATTCATGCCAACAATAATAGAGATTGCAACATACAAGCATTCAGACTTTGTTTTTTCTTTGTTTTTCACAATAACTAAGCACATGGGAAAGGGACATTGTACTTTTAAGGAGTTAATATGGTTTCATTGGCTCACTGCTTGCATTTGGTGGCATGGTTGTATTTGGATGCATGGCCATCATTCATGAAGATGTTAAGATGATTTTTTTTTGCATTTACTATACAGAATAAGGTGAAACGCATTCCATTAAACCCTACATCCCAGTCATCTTAACAACGGACCCCACCATTACATACTTAGCACCTTAAGACCTCCATCTCAGATACTAACAATACAAATAGAGGTCACGACTAGGGAAGAGGGAACCGAGGTGGCTAAGGTGGAGGATGTGATTCCTCGACCCAAGGAGAATAAATGGTAGAAAGGTAAAGGTGGCTTATACATGTCAAAAGGGAGTGAGCAATTGAGAGTAAAGTACATTGTTAAGTAACAAATACGAGAGTTGTTATTGATTCGTAACCCATCGATGGCTACAAAATTGTAAAGGCTAAGGCATAGGTGCAAGTTATTGACAATGGGATAAGTGATGTTGTTGTTGTTGTCCATTATTATTTTTTTCCATTACCTTGACTCACTCCATCCAAAAAATGAAAAATTGTTTAATTACCTTGATTCACTCCACCCAAAAAATGACAAATTGTTTAATTACCTTGACTCACTCCATCCAAAAAGGAAAAATGGGACAAGCCATTATTCAAATGCCACAATTACATATTGGTCAGATTAATGGTGAATGGACATTGTGGCTAAGTGGACATTGCATGGGATTCATTATGAAATTTCTAATTTTCACATCTCCCAAGGTATCTTCACAACTCCTATGTTCTTTCACAACTCTTGATGCAATCTTACAACTCTCAAGGCATCGGTCAGAATGGCATAGGCAGTTTGGGGATATTCTTCATTGGCCGTTTAAGGAGTTCTTGGAGGGATCTATTGAAGGGGAATTTTCTTTTATTCACCCAAATTGGTTGTAATATCTCTAGTTTATAGGAGTGTATGGGTGTTCAAAGATTATACTAGATGAGAATAAAGATATGAGGAATGGCCAAGATGGATATTGATCCTTATTTCCTAAATAAGCAATGTATTAATGAAGAGCTTTGTGTGCATTTAAAACTGTAAAATTCCCACTCAATTATTTTTGGTATTTTTCTTGGTTTTACTGTGTTGCCCTTTCGTCAAACAATTTGCCACTAGAATGTTTGTAGAGGTTGTTATGAATTTACTCATTGCTGTAGCAATTTTATACGAATTCCTGAGTGTGGACTTTTGACAAACACTTGGACTGTAGGATATTTCACGCTGTTTGACTGCCCAATTTGCAGTTATGGTATTTTAGATGGATTTTTGAAGTCTTTTATATGGTTGGCATATATTTCATGTGCCCTCACTATTCTCTTTCATCATGGAAATTATAAATGATAGCAGACATAATGGGAACCAAAATCACAATCATTGAATAAGGGAAACATAGCAGAAACACTACAACATATTTTCTGACCATATTTGCAATACCCCTCTGATAAGATTGTGACCAGGAAAACCCTAGGAACAAAAGTTCAAATTCAAATATTCCCTAACTCAAATCTACATAATATCTAATTCAAACATGGTGCCCTAGATTGAATATATAGAATATATCATTCAAATGATGATGCATCTGTGTCCTAGACTTTTCAGAATGAAAATTTGAAAAGGACAAAGTAAGGAAACTTTACCGAAATGGAAGCCATTGTTGGTCTAGTTCACTTCTTTGTCGCTCTTTATCTCTGTGGCTCCTTGGTGGGGTCACTGCATCTCTTTTTCACCTCTATGTCTCTGTGGTAGGCCGCAATAGCTATCTCTTTGTCATTTGGCAGCTAGGTGGTCATCTCTGTCTGCCTTTGTGGATCGTTTGGCAGGGCATGCAGGGTTGAGGGTTTTGTTTGGCAAAGGATGCAAGGGTTGGGTGAATGACAGTGGGGTTAGTCGAATGGGGTTGAGTGAATGTGCATGAATAGGGTTGATTTCTTTGTGAATGGGGTTAAGGGTCGGGTTTTGTTTGAATGGAGAATGCAAATGAGGTCGAGTTCTCTTTGAATGGTGAATGTGAATGGGGTCGGTTTCTATGAATGGGAATGAGTTCGGGTCTATGCTTGTACCATACATATAACATATATATGTTACATATGTATGTTATATATTTGTAACATATATATGTTACAAATATATAACATATATATGTTATATATGTAACATACATATAACATATATATGTTTACAATATATAAAATATTTTCATTTTATAAATTTTTTTTATATTTTATGTCATATTTTATATAATATGTTATATGTTATATTAATGTATTATATAATATATAGTTTTTGTTCATGATATCAACAAGTGCCCCTGGTGCAGATCTTGGTGGTAGTAGCAAATATTCAAAAGAGAACTTTGAAGAGTGAATTGGGAAAATGTTCCATGTGAACATCACTTGGACATGGGTTATTCGATCTTAAGAGATGGGGAATCCTTGTATCAAGGGTGCACTCTGCATGAACATCAAAAGAGAATTGGGTTAATATTCCCGAACTGGGACATGGTGGTGAACGACAATGTTAGAAAATATGAAGATGTCATCGAGGGCCTGGGAAGAGTTATCTTTTCTTTTTAACGACATTCCCACCCTTAAATCGTTTCAACCAGAGATAGGGTCCAACACCTGGAAGAGAACCACATGTCTTGCGGTGTTTGGTGCCCCTCAGAGGCCATTGAAAATATGGAGAACTGAGTACCATCCATGCCCGATCTTACTCATATTTTCCTCCTTGGATTTTTCAATGCCCACTAGGTTAGCAATCTTGATGAGAGAATATCTACCTTGGGCTGCTTGTTTTCTCTTGGATTTGGACCAATTTTTTATTGTTCTAAGAAGAAACAAGTTTTTATTCTCTTCTCCACTAAAGACAACTATGCTAGTGAAGTTCATGTCGGGAAGCATCTTCCCTAGATATAGATGATGCTTGATCAACTTGGTCTTCCTCCACAAACTCATTCCACCTTTGTGACAATCAATGTACCATTGAGCTTATTCATAATCCAATGAAATATCAAAAGACAAAACACATGGATATTTGGATGCACTAAATTTGGCAACCTCGTGCTTAAGAACAGCTTGTGCCAATATTTGTTCCTTTAGTAGATCAACAAGTAGATATCTTCACCAAATATCTTTTAGATCTCACCTTCACCAATATAATGACATGCATTAGTATAGGAGAATTTCCATCAAAGGGCCCTTTAGAGGTGATATTTGGCGTCAAAGTGGCATATGGAGTACACCATTATGATATTTTGTGMACTAAGGATGGGTCTCATGGATTTGACCATGTTCATGGGAGAAAAATAAGTGCCTTAGTCCTAAATGAATCTTATAGGGTTTGAGGGTCATGAGAAAGTCCTTAAACCACCACAAAGGGCATCTACGAGGACTATTTTCCCTTTCAGTAAGATATTATAGCCATTAATTGCACAACAAGGGTGGGTCTTAAGGCAATGAATGTTCAAGGGAGGAAATTTAAAGATTTAGACCATAAATAAAACTTATTTGTCTCATGGGCCATGAACAAGGTTTGAAACCATGAGACAATGTGTCTAAATGATATCTTTGGCCTTCAAGTGGAATATGGGAGTCAAACTATACAAATATTAGTTTTGTTCAATGCATCTATACATATCGTCCGAACCCCATGTTCATCCAATTGATAGTTGGGTTAGCTTTAAGTCACCCTGGTAGTTCATCCCATCATATGGATAGTCCTTGATATGTATCATCAGCTGATCTAATGTGTGAAAAAATCAAGGCGAAACACATTCCCTTAAACCCTATCTCCCCATCATCTTAAAATAAAACACATAGTACTATCCCAAAGGCACAATTCCACCATTATTAATTGTGATAAGAGGTGATTTGGTGCTTTAGCACCATCAATAGCATCTAGGTCCACCCATAGTAGGTCATAGCAAGGACTTGCTCTACATGCATTGTCAATTCACCAGATATCCTATGGGGTGCATGAGACATTAAAACCCCTAACTTCCATCACCCAAACCATTAGTCAACTAAAACCCTGAACTTCTAGGACCAATATTCATCCTCATATTATCCATAGGGGAATGGAAAACCACTAACCCCTATAATATCTTTCACACCTAATACCTATAGCCCAATTGCATAATCTTTATAACCCTTGAACATTATATCATAACCAATTTAATTGTCATTCTCTATCAATCAAGTACCCTAACCCTTGTCCCCAATAAACCTTAATCCCTAAATTATATAACTTGTAACGCTTGTAATCTCTAACCTTGAACTCTTATAACCCCTTATCCCTAGCACATGTAATTGATATGATCCATAACAATTATAAGTTGTGTAACATGTTTCATCCTTAACATCTATAAAAAATAATCACTAACCCTTACATTCCATAACAATTATAAGGATTATCAACTAATAACTATATACACTAATGTATGGAACCCTAAACCCATAACCTCTATAAC